>JAUTBV010150463.1:0-10682 GCA_032361325.1 Lepetodrilus fucensis | reverse complement strand
TAGTGATGTATTTGCGAAGCGCAGAGCAATACAGTTGTGCTAGTTTACATGCTGTACCCACCACTTACCAGGCCTATTGACTAACCATCGTGTGCGCAGATCTGACGACGGCCAGCAGCGGGGAGTGGAGCCACATTCTGGCGGTGTTCCAGATGCCGGAGCTGAACACGGAGGACTGCGTCAACGAGGCCATCGAACACGGCTCCTACCTCATGCTGTACGCCCACGTCCTGCAGTCCGTGTCGCTGTGTCAGAGCTACCAGGACGAGCTGAAGATTGTCACGGATCTCATTGACTGGACCGCCAGAGTCACACCCGGGTGAGAGATGATAACCCAGACTCCAGGGGTGCGTTCAATCAGCACAGGGATGAGTAAGGCACTTAGCTAAACTGGTTCCCTGTCTCATGCACGGTTAATACCTCTTGAGACAGTGACTAGTTTGGTAAGGAACTTGCAAGCGCTTGTGTCTTTGAACACAACCTTGGTATTAGAAATTCTTGTAGCTCTGCAATAGTTGCAAACTGTCCCAAACTGACAAGTCGTGAAATAAGTGAAAGAATCTTGAAAGGATATCCAAACTCCAATATATAAAATAAAATATATATATATTATTAACAAATATAGGATATCATGATTTATTACCCCAGCATGATGTTTCAAAGTGTGACGTATCGAAACAATATCCACCTAGTAAGACGTATCGGTTTGTAGCGTTCCCATTGGTTGAAATACCATGGCCAGCATGGCCAGGACTACTTTTGGTAGTACTAGACACGATCAATAATTTAATAAAAAAATCGAACAACAATAGAGTTGTATTATTATGTGATCAGTTAAGAACATGAATATATAGTATGATAAATAAAATAAATGGTAAAATCATATCAAATTTCAAGTTTCAAAGTGTGACGTATCGAAACGATATCCACCTAGTATAATATAATACGCACCCCCGCGTGAGAGGTCAGTTTTGGGGGATACAAAGTGCACATTATGCACAGGAAATAACGGTACATCACAATTTGTCAGTAGCGCGGAATGTTGCAGTATTGAGTAAACTAGTATTATCAATAATGGCTGTAGTTTGGTGCCGCCCAGGTCTGACAACGAGGGCAAGCTGCTACTGTGGTGGTACAAACTGCTGGAACTGACCCTCCGACATCTGGACAGTGGTCAGCACCAGGTCGCCTGCAGCCAGAACCTCAGCAAGTTCCTCAACCAGCTGGCCGTGTTCGGAGAAGACCGGGCATCCTCGGGGCTGCTGGGCGCCATCGGCTTTGGCAGGAAGTCCTCGCTGTCGATTAAGTAAGTAAACATCATACCAGAGTTCCACTTCGCGTAGCAGTTCCACCATTTTTATTTTATTTATTTTTTCCTCCTCCATCCTTTCACATATATTTTCAAACAATTAACTAAAATAGCTTGAAATCTATTATATATTCAGTATTTTACTGATGAAAAACTAAGCAATAAGGATAGTTTTGACGAAAACATTAAATCATGTTGTTTATTATTCTTCAGTATTTTTCTAATGTAAGATTGAGCAATAAGAAGGATAGTCAGTATTTTACTGATGAATAGTTTTGACACAAATATTAAGTCACATTGTTTATCATTCTTCCAGATTTCGGATCATGTGTCGCGCCATCGCAGCGTTCCTGGCCGGACAGATCCACAACGACCGCGAAGTCCGCCTCCAGCCACAGCAGCCACTGTCCAGCAGTTCCGCAGCCAAACAGACCCGCGTGGCGCTGACGGCTCTGAGGAGCAACAAGCAGTACATCCAGTACAAGGATCAGGTGGAGATAGTGTGCGTGTTTGTACAGGACTCCTCCATGTGTGTCCAAGACTCTCTGGCCTTGCTGCAGCAGTTGGTGGCCGCATTCTTCCCCGATCTGCACTACCTCAAGAGTATATGCTGATTGGAAGGAGGAGGTGCTTCTGATGGAGGAACAGTGTGTGTGTGTGTGTGTCTGTGTGTGTGTGTGTCTGTGTGTGTGTGTCTGTGTGTGTCTGTGTGTGTGTGTGTGTGTGTCTGTGTGTGTGTGTGTGTGTGTGTGTGTGTGTGCGCGTGTGCGTGCAAGCTTTCTTGCAAGACCAGCATTATCTGAAGAGTTTATGCTGATTGGGAGGTAGTAGGTGCTTATGAAGGAACAGTTTGTGTGTGTGCGTGTGTGTGTGCGTGTGTGTGTGCGTGTGTGTGTGAGTGCGTGCGTGTGTGTGTGTGTGTGTGTGTGAACAAACGTTCTTCCCCAATCTGCACTACCTGAAGAGTATATGCTGAGAGGGAGAGAGGGAGTAGACACTTTGTCACAAGATCTGCATTAGCTGGTGCAGACATTCTTACCAGATCTTCATTATCTAAAGAGTATATGCTGATTGGGATGGTGTAGATATTTGCGAAGGAACAGTGTGTGAGTGAGTGAGTGAGTGAGTGAATGAGTGAGTGAGCTTTCTTACAAGACCTGTAGGTGCTGGTGCAGAAACTGTGTTCAGTACACGAGCAAGTGAATGAGCAAGAAATCGAATGTGCAGGTGATTGAAAGTGAATGAGTGATATATTATACACACCATATACTCCAAGGAAAACTAGATACAACAGCATATATTTGGGCAGGTGCAAATACCAACCAGAACTGTTAAATGATATTGTGAGCAATTTGCCCTTCCTGTGTAAAATCCTTGACAGAATGCATTTCTTTGAATTATCTAATCTACTAGGTGACTGTTTCCATGGTAATTCTCCAAGGTTGCATTGAAAACGTATTGTTATTTAATTTGGTTACCTCGCCTTTTAATAAAAAAAACTGTTTTAAATTGACTCAGATTCAGTTAATATAGTGTGATCTTGACCATTCTTTATGTTAACAGTTTATACAATATGAATTTTGTGTTCGAGTCACTTTAATAATTTCATAGACTAAATCATTTGCTGTATTTTTGTCTATTCCGTTGCTATTTATATTCTTATTTACGGCTTAAACCAGAATTTCTTGTGGTAGGAGTAAACATTATCATATCCTTTGTTACTGCCACACACACACACAAATGTATTGTTTATTTACATTACCTTTTGATTATCATTATGTATTGTTTACATGTTTCATATACTTGTATATTTCTTTGTTTAAGAAGAATTGGAGCATGACGGCATGTGTACATTTCCCACTGAGATACTGAAGAAGTTTAGTTCTTGTCGAATTAAACAAAACAAAACAAATTAAATGTAAAAAGAAAGCTTTAAAATAAAATAAAATAAAATAAAAACATTATGGCCATCACCTATTTTTGCCCAATAATATAGTTAGGTTTTCTTACATTCCCACCAGCTCAGCTGAGATGTGTATATTTATCCTTGTATTCAATTTCATGATTGTTTTCAATATAATTATTGTCTTTATGATGTTGAAAACTTATTTTGTTTTCACATATGTAGAGGGTTGACCTGGCAAAAGTTATATTTTGTATATAGGTATATTTATAACTTTCTATATAATATCATATAAATATTTATTTAAGGAATGACAATTGAATCTTTATGATAACATAACATTATAGTCGTCAGGTTTGGCTGAAATATACCTGCTGTGACATAACGCACTACTTTATATATAATTGTGTCATGACATCATTTATTTTTATTTACATGTATTTCCTATTCCTCAAGCCATAGCCTACATACCAGCGCCCATATTCTCGAAAATTCTTAGTGAGAAAAGATCTCTTCAAAAATTAACATAAGTAGAAACCAAGTTAGGCAAATTCTTATATTACTTACGAACTTCTTAGGACTGAGAATATAAGGCAAGATATTCAAACAAAGTAAAATTAGATGTCCATCTATTTAAGTTTATTGGTAAATATGTTTTTAGATTGAAGTTAATACTTTGTTTACGTTCATTTTGTTTCATAGTTTGTACATGTCTTGTCTAGAGCCTAATACATGTATGTATTTGGACAAAAATAGTTTTATTGAATGAGAATTACCATTTCCAATTATTTAAGATTAAATATTTTAGGATTAGTCTGAATCCTGTCTGTTATTCAGCAACAGCCATCTTGAATTTAATCCTGTATGAAAGTACATGTAGTAAGAATATACATCAAGACATACCCCATGTTTTTACTATAGCACCATGTTCATGCCTGTTAAAAAAAGGGGCTTTATGACATAAAATAAATATACATGAAAGGTAGTGAAAAATAGCAATTTACTTCTAGACAATAACAAATTTGTTTAACACAACCTTGATATTAACATCAGTCACATATGCAAATGATTATTGATTGATTGTTATTATCAAGTTAACAATATTGTGGCTTATTCTCGAAACGTACTTACGAACTTCTTAGCCTAAGAACAGTTCGTAGCCATATTATAAGAATCGCTATTTGTCTTGCGATCGTATTAACGTTTCGAGAATAGGCCCCGTTGTGTTTTGGGCCCAAAACTGTGAATACCCATTTTGATTATGTATTAAGTGAGATTATTGCCAATATCCATCTTCTTCAAGTTTCTGTAATGCATTGAATCATGTTTGAATCTGTTTCTTATACCACAGTGATGAAACTCTCCCCATATCAATGAAAACCATTGTGCAAAACAACATTTAAAGAATCGCAATTATTCTTTGAAAATTTGATAGGAATCCTACTTTTTGCCTGAACTGTCGTACAAAAAGAAAAACGCCCAATGATTGAGCCTATTGGTAGTTGTTCACTAGATATTTTCATAGCATTATCATAGTGTTATCATAGCATTATCATAGCATTATCATAGCATTATCATAGCATTATCATAACAGTTTCCTATAACCTGATAACCCTGCAGTAAACTATTAACAGTGCACAGAGCACTTGGTAACGGTGTATGGCGCGCACTACAAATGCACATATTATTAGTATTATTAATTATTCTAACATAGTTCTGTGTGAGAACAATGGAAAAAAGTGTGCTTTTAATCTATGATAAATTAAGTTAGCAAACTGCCAATTATGTCACGTATCCATACTTTCAACCCCCTTGTTAGTAGTGACTACAAACACTGTGACAAGCTTTTATGCAATGTCACAGTGGCCTGACATCATGTCTGGTGAAACTCCCAGTTGTTGGAACAGCCAGTTAACGAGCACAGTTTATGTATTCGTATACGGACGGTTGATGCATCTATTTTTCGTTTTTTCAACAAATGTGTGCTATGTTAGAATAGCAATAGAGTATGGTCTACCCCTATATATACTGTATTAAAGTATAGTTTCACCCTGGTGCCCGTTGCACTACGCTCTTGTAGTGCTACAATAGTTGTAACTGGGCTCCTGCCACAATAGAAAGCGTTGACCTTACAATAGTTGTAGCCTACAAGAGCGACGTGCAACGGGCACCTGAACTATTATAACATTAAAGTACTCGGACGCATGCATCCTCATACTTTAACTTAATAATAGTTCAGGGCAAAACTATACTTTAATACAGTATATATTGGGGTAGGCCGTACTCTATCCTTCATTATTATTATTAGTAGTATTAGTATTAGTATTATTAATTATTATTAGTATTATTATTATTAGTAGTAGTAGTAGTAGTAGTATTATATATTTCTTTCTTTTTATTATTATTATTATAGCATTATCATTATGTTATCATAGCATTATCATAGCATTATCAGTCGTAACTCACAATACATGTATAAGGTTTGTTTATTATGAATAGACAGTATAAAGCTGTATAAAGTTCTCAATTTCATAAACTGTGAAATAAATAAGATATCAGACAAAGAATAAGAGGTTGCCTTGGAAACATGTAATTTGTAAATAGATACATTTGTAACATGTACATCTTTCATTTTATGTCACACAGGGTTGTACTTGAGGCATTTATCAAGACAAGTGCTTTTCTATCAGAGTTATTTATCATTTATTACATATATTAATCGGACAGTGCACTTGCTAATTATGTACAGAATGTTTATTAATAATTACATACTGTGATACTTATTATATTAATTTGAATTTTAAATAAATGAGACATTTAAGCTATACAAGTTATTGTTCTCTGTTCATCTCTGTTGTAATTAATAAATCTACATTTTTATGTGTTTGATCATCATCAGCATTGAATTGCATAGGCAGTGTTCGAAATAGAGCCAGTCCGCATGCCCACGACAGGTTATTTTCAGCGAGGACGGGTAATATTTTATCCTTGCACGCCCACATGTCCTGTTACTTTTTGGTCGTTTTTCAAGATGTATATCATCGATAACTGGCCAACATATATGAGGACGGGTAACTTCTCAGACTTGCCAGTCCTCATGGCTGGCAGTGAAATTGCTGGAGTCTGGGTACGTTTTCACGAAAACTTTAAACAAACTAGGCTCAAACTCCAGTGTAATTTATAAATTGAAAAAAAAACCCAGGGGGTCTATATTTAAAAGAATCCTACTATAGCACAAGCAGAGCCAAACATCCACTGCTTTCCACCAGAGACAAATGCGTCCCAAGGAGGGACCAGTCTGCCAAAATTAGCTAAGCTGGACGGCGACTGTCAAAGCATTTAACAAACATAAACACACATACACAAAACCAAATAAATTATCATAATATACTTGATCTACAAGTAGCAGGACTAGATGATACAAATATCTGCAGCTGTATTAAGAAATCTATCAACTGCAAATATATTTATAAACAACTATGTCAAAAAACTGCAAAGTCATTACATGACTTGTCAAATAAGTGGGAAAATAAAATAAACTACAGTATCATGCGAATATCTAGAAAAGTGTTTTAATAGCAATAATATGTCAACAGTTGCAAATAACCTTAAAATCTTTCAATATCGTCTACTTCATAGGATACTCGCAACTAAAGCATTCCTACATAAAATCGGATTAAGTGCAGATGATTTGTGTTGTTTTTGCAATTTTCATTCAGAAACTCTTGAACATCTATTCTTTGACTGCAATAAAGTACGTGATTTAATAACAGACTTAGAAAATTGGTTAAAAATAAAAATCAACTCGCAGATAATTACAAAATATTCTTTTATTCTGGGAGACCCTAATTATAGCATTTTAGAAAATCTTGTATATACAATTACCCAAAAAAAATAATAAACAAATGTAAGCATACAGAAAATGAATAAAATGTTGGCCAATTGAAAGTATTATTAACTATTATTATGATATAGAGAAATATTCCTCTCAAACAAACGAACAAAAACAACTGGCATTCAACTAAAGTGGAGCACTTTATTTACAGATTAACTATTATCTATTAATATATATATATACCCCACCTCTCTCTCTCTCTCTCTCTCTCTCTCTCTCTCTCCTTTAAAAAACCCACAAACACTTATAACTTAGTCTATGTACATCATTTAGTTGTATATGTATTTACATTGTAACATGTATATTACAATGAATACATGTTTATGAAAAAAACACCAAAAAACAACAACATATAATAATTTATTATTATTATGTTTTTCGTTGTTGTAATTATGGTTTTGTATGTAATGCCATGCCATTACGTGGGATATGCAGTTAAGTGGATTTAATTGTATTTAATAACTATGCAAAGCTTAAGTTGTCATTTTATGGCATATGGTTTTTTTTATACTAGTACATAGCATTTTGTCATCAGTGAAGTACGTACATAGTGTATGATCGGGATAGTGATAGTACACAGGCTACAATGTAGCGATTCTCAATAACCAAGAATAAATAGGCTACAAAGTTTTCTTATGTATCTGCAATGCGAATTTACTGATATTCCATCAGCTCTATATACATCCCCGCGTCAGTGTTCTCGAAAGTTACCTTTCGAACGCGATGCACTGTTTGCAGTTTGTACCATGGCAAATCAGTTCTCATCCTTGATCTTGTCAGTACCAGCTCGGGTGCTTGCAGGTTTACTGCAACATTCAGCACTACAGATGTTGCGGGATTCCTCAAGCCGTGATGTAAGTGAAAGATCATTGAAATCGACTTTAAACCCCAATGACCCAGGGTAATAGACATATTTTGCTTAAATAATATATTTTACTATTTTTTAATAATTATATAATTGATTGAATTGCTAATTAGACCGATCAAAATGGTACTTTTTTGTTTGTTTGACGTAGACACTCGTAGTGTGTACGTGGAAGATATCTTCCATTCTCGTCTATAATATCAAATGAAATTGATCATGGTACATGTACTTTGAAATTTCTCACCATGTATACATGCATAACATTGCCACAGAAGCAATAAAACTATTTGCACACAATTTGTTATGTTCAAATACTTTGCAGAACTTAATCACCAAGGTATAGTTATAGCTGCAACTCTGCACTTTATTCATGTATTGATTGATTGTTTGATTGATTGATACTGGTGATAGATAGATTGAATTAACTCGTGGGGGCAGTTGAAAACCTAAAAGAAAAAGTTAAACAACAAACAAAAGAACAATATATTTTTTAATGCATTCAAACAGTGTATGCAATATATAATACTGCTTGTAAATTGAATCTCTGGTGGCAAAGTAAAATGTGCATTGTATCATCTATACTCTACCGACAGTTCGTCTAATAGCAGTAGCGTTTTTTAATGAATAAAATGTGTGGCTCACCATGTGAGGCAGGGAATGATTAATATCGTGTCGTCCTAATAAATGGTACAAACAATTTCCTAATACGATTTGTATCATAAACATGATGCCTCAGGATTCATTGTAATGAATATTCAACGTTATGAGGAACATAAAAGTCATCCCGAATATCATTAACGAAAAAATCCAGAAGAATAATTTATCCAGCATCTTCGCAATGCTTTGGAAGGTTTGCGGATGAGCGGCGTTGTCCATATCGTCTCCGTTCTCCACGGACTTTGACGTCACGCAGTTGCAGCACTGGCACGTGAGCGGGGCCAGGCAGCACGTGACGAATTTCAGCATCCATGCTGGCACTGATTCCTCGGGATCTTGGTGGTAGAGCTTCAAAACGGCGATCGTGCACAAGGTACCCAACGTTCCAATACACATGCTGACGGAAAGGTAGATTTCTGAAACGGTTTGAACAGCAACACCTTGTACAAGCGGAAGTATCGATTCCGCCGGGGAAAGTCGCTACTGCAAGATGGTAAGCATGTATTTGCCAATGTTTTTCTTAAACTATTATGATCTAAGGCCATATCAGGTCTAATAATGTCACCTATGGAACTTTTGGGTTACTTACGCATTTAAAACAGAAATAGTTGAATCTAGAAATGATGCTACACAATGTTCAGCTACCCTCGGAAAAAACTACGCACGTTTGACATAATTCGCTCCATATATCCTAACCGTTTGAAAGTGTTTTTATCACTTGATTGCATACCAAAACTGTTAGACCTACACTGTTACGACGGGGAACGTCGCTTGGCAATATCAAATTCGAGCGGTGAAAGTCGCTTAGTTCATAAATATATGACAACAATTGATTTTTCAACCATATTAACAGTAAATTTGGTATTGAAATTTCCAAATGATTATCGCTAATGACCTCTATAATCATCTGAGAACTCTATTCTTCTGTAAAATTAGTGATGCAGAATCATTACATAATTTTATGTCTAATATCTTTTTAATTTTACAAACCAAATCCCCTCCATCAAACACTGAAACATGTGCATTTTTATATTACAGAAAAATGCCGAGTCATAAAAAGCGGCGTCTTTGGTTCCACTTTCCAAAACGCAAAGCCCACATCCAAGTCGAAGTACTAGTTTTACATTAAAGTCTACACCAAAGCGTAGGAGAAGTGCAACATAATCTGAAAGTGAATGGGAATCGGTGGACTAAGTAGTATTGAGGTTGGAATACAGACTGATATACATTTGTCAGGAACGAATCCTAGTAGTTTGGAATGTGTTTTAGAACACTTTAACGACAGGACAAAAGCAGAAGGTGTAGTGGACTTTTTGATTCTTGTGAAGAACCATCAATTTCCCTATGAAGACAACCTGTCATTTGTACTTTTCCTAGAAACAGTCCGGTTTTTTTTCTGTTGGCCAAGCTCATAAAATGAGGTATTCGGACAGAAAAATTTGAAGAAGATATTAGACATATGAAGTTATCTAATAATTCTGCATCACGAAATTTACGGAAGAATACATTTCTGAGATGATTATAGAGGTCAATAGCGATTAGCATTTGGAAATTTCAATACATTTGTAGTGTTAATATGGCTGAAAAAGCAATTGTTGTCATATATTTATGAATCAAACGACTTTCCCCGCCCGAATTTGATATTGCCAAGCGACTTTCCCCGTCGTAACAGTTTTGGATGATTAAACGCACCACGTGCGTTTTAGTAAATATGTTTTAAAAATGCATTCACCCTGTACAGTTTGGACATATGGATCGAGTTATGTCAAAAGTGCGTCGTTTATTCCGAGGGTAGCTGAGCATCACGGAAAAACGGTAAGGTTTCTAGATTCAACTATTTCTGTTTTAAATTCGCAACTAACCCTAATGTTCCGTAGGCGACATTATTAGACCTGATATGGCCTTATATCATAATTGGTAAATCCATGCCTACCATCTTGCAGTAGCGAATTTCCCCGGCTGAAATAGCGACTTTCCACACACACACACACACACACACACACACACACACACACACACACACACACACACACACACACACACACATATATAT
>JAUTBV010150452.1:0-10682 GCA_032361325.1 Lepetodrilus fucensis | reverse complement strand
TTCGTGGCTCAATCTTATGTACGTTCGACTGCTGTACGACTAGTTCCAATACATTGGTAGAGTATTACCTATAACCTAAGTCATAAAGCTACAGTAATATTAAACTGAGTTGCTCTGGCCATGGACTATCCATGCCAACAAATATATCTTCAATCCTCTTCCAACTTCCCTGGTGAAACCAGGCCCCGACAGTACGACACGTTTTTTGAGTAAGATTTCATTCTTAACTCAAAAGATTTGCTCACATATCCCAGCGCAGTGGTAGAACGTTTGGCCAGAGTTAAAATCCTATCAAATCCCGTCCTGGGAGCCTGGGATCAATGTTCACCAATGTTATCTTTCTGATGCGACATTGATAGGATGCGCTGTATATACAGTGGAGTGGCAATGCAGATGTCATCCATGGGTACCAGTGCTATTGATGTTGCGGGTTTCCTCCTGCCCTAAACTGACAAGTCGGGATGTACGTGAAATAATCTTGAAAGCGACTAACCCAAATAAAAATAATAAAAAAGCAATTATCCTATATAAAATGTTTACTTGAGCATGAAATTATAATTTGAAAGTTTCATAATCCTGGGAAGGGCCAGAAAGAAGTGAAACATCGGCTCGGGGCCCATTCCATGACGAACCACATCCCGGAAAGGTTTCAACTGCAATTTGAAAATTCATAGTGCTCTAGCCTATAATCTTTGTTTATTTAGTATCTTTCTTTCTTATGGGCGAGCTTTGCCTCACCAATCCCAGGACTGACGTATATCGTATGTCTAAAAGCCTGGCAGGATATACACACAGGCACTTAAAGATTTGTCGATATACAATACAATGTCATCATGACGCGCATACTGCGGTGCATCTTGCTCCCGCTCCTAGCCAGACCAACTGTTGCACCCTCAGATGTGAGATTCCAGTATGTTTACTACACCTTCAACATTCAGTGCATTTCATAGCAGGTACGAAACTCTTTAACATAGCCCACGTGACCTAACTCGATATCTTCGTAGTACCGGTAAGCATAGCTAGAGTTGTGCCCTTACCTAGGGAAGATGAGCATACTGATACGTCAATTAAGGGTTTGTTGGTCTTGTGCTTCTATTCCGGACATTCACTGTGGGTTGTTTAAATATAAGTTTGTGTTCTACTTGTTTGATCAGCAAACTAAATGCACACAATATCATTGCTCTATGCGAGAATAGATGGCATTGCCAAGATCGCCTAGAGCACTCACAATGTGGTCTATGGTCAAAATACCAAGAAACCTTAATTTGGTTATGTGTTTATTAGACCAAAACATGTACAAAAATAGTACTAGTGTGTATGCTTGTGCTTGTGTATTCGTCAATAATTCCCTTTTTTTCCAAATCTATACTGGTTTTGGATGTAACAAACTACTACTGAAGGTTTCCAGATGTCCATGGGATCACGGACATGCTTTGCCAACTGTTAGTGAATACAACTATATATGGCAACTGCATTTGTTTGTAATTTGGTCCTATATAGATCATTGACTGTCTTGGTATCGGCCTACTTTGAAGCATTCAGCACATCAGCTAATAATGTCTACTGCTGAATGGCTAAATGGCTGCAGTTTTTGTTCTGCTTGTTTGATCACTACACACACACACACACACACACACACACACACACACACACACACACACACCACACACACACACACACACCACACACACCACACACACACACACACACACACACACACACACACCATACACACACACACACACACACACACACACACACACCACACACACACACACTCCTATACTAGCGTGGTTCTATGCGAGAATAGAAGATTACACTGCCAAGGTCGCCTAGAGCACTCGCAATGTGGCCTAGGGTGGAAACACCGACCAACTTTAATCTTGTTATGTATTTATGCGACCATAACAAGTATCATGCCTAGGCATATTTGTGTTTGCTTATTCCACAATCAATGCATTGTCCACTTCCATATGGGTGAAATCGTGATGCAATGGCTATATACCTACACACATATATACATATATAAAAACAGCTTTGTCTATATCATACCAGTCATGGGTTGTACGTAAGTTCGGTAACCCACCATTACTACGTAAGTTCGGCAACCCACTATTACTACGTATATCCACTACGTAAGTTCGGTAACCCACTATTACTACGTAGGTTCGGCAACCCACTATTACTATGTATATTTACAACGTAAGTTCGGTAACCCACTATTACTACGGGTTCTCTTCAATCCCTAATACCAATCAATCCTGCCAACTACCTGTAAACTGCATTCCCCCTGTTGATTTCTATAAAATCGTAAAATACAGTGTACTTAAATCTCAATTTATTTTGCGCTACAGCCAAGCATAGATCTATGCCCTATGTAGAACTGTGTGTGGGTTGGGGGCTGTGGTGGGGGGTGGGTGGGGCTGTGGTTGGGGCTGTGGTGGGGGCTGTGGTGGGGGTTGGGGTGGAGTTGGGTGGGGGTTGGGTGGGGGTATATAGTGCCAGGAGTAGATACGCACGACACTGACGCTCACACATTTGGACATCGCTTGCCAGAGATTGTCCTAAACGAGATTTGTTTTTTATTAGTTGGAGCAGAAATGTGTCAGGACTAAGGACTGCATGTGCACATTATTACGTGACAAATATACCAACTACCTACTGATCAGACACCCTATGCATCGTAGTACAAACCTCTTGTTCTTGGCCCAAGTGGCACCAGTAACCTGTATAAATATAGGCCTACTATCAATTTTGACTTATTTTGAGCTCTTTAAAGTTAAATCCCAAAGCTGGTCAGATCCATATAATTATGTTCTTAGAAGAACAGGTGCCAGTTTCCTGGACGCTCCTAGATTTCCTCAAGAAGACAATGAACCTGCGTCATACGGTATGCATGCGTATACATATTCTAAGGTAATTGAGACGGTTTGATGGCCACTGTCTGACAATGCACGTCCCAGACCTGAGACATTGTCACGCACTGTATGTGGTCTTGTGACGTTGTCAGTAGATTGTTTGCTATTTACAAAGCTATAACAATATGTCTGTTACGTGTCATGGGCAGATAATATATTTGTGTAGGTAGCGCCAAGTAGGTGGGGTGTTTTTTAAGTACTTCTATACGAACACATTGAGAACACTTATACATATACACAGACACATACATATATTGTGACAATAAATTATCTGGGGATTATTTGTCCATGTCGTATAAGAAGTCCAAATATTATGAAGTTTGGATTTGATAGTTAAACCCAGCAGGATATATGGTTACGTATAGTGCTGGGAGGACATGTTCATTAAACAATTGTTATTTTTTTTCTCTCTCTGGGATGCATGTATGCTACACTTGTGATTTGAACAGGATCCATAATGACGGATGACATCTTCTATGGCTTACTCCATACGCCAACATGAAAACATATCCTTTCCAGAACAAATACTGACGATATATGTTCAGATTTGGTGACAATTATAACGTGACATCTATATACCTTAAGTGTTTTTAGCCATGGTGTACTGTACATTTTACGTGATTATTTGTAATTCGATCAGATTCGATTCTGTGAGATGGTTCAGTGATCAGCTCCAGCTACACGGGTAATCATGCCCACACTGTGGCGCAGACAAAGCATGGACACCGTTGTTTACTAAACAGCCTGCCGTCCTGGTCACAATGCATTACAATGTTCGTGTTTACACTCGGCTGTCGCCTGGTATGTTGACTAAATAGAGTTAAAAGAGTGGCCGAAACATTATCTGACAAACGGGCACGGCCTGTCATCAGCGTTTTAAAATTCTTTCAATACCCCCGTTGGCAGTCGATATGTCAATCAAGGGTCGATAGCGGGCGTGGCTATAAGTAGGTTTCCCCTTCCAGGAGTTAGTAGTATAGCAATTGAGTTGGTGACCGACAGGAGACGAAAGTTAGGAAACGCTAGCTCGACCAGACGACAGTTCTGCCTGGCCAGAGTAACAATGAAGACAGACGGCGTGTTATGCGCGTATTGTTGACGTCCCACGGCCCGCCATTTGAAGGAGGACGCATTTTATCAATATGGTGATTACAAATTTTCATTATTGCTTCAACCATTCATCGTATGTAAGCCGGTGGTAGCTTTACTCTTGTGGAGCACCAATGATAATTCATTCTGTCACCTACCGGATTGTCATTGAAATTTTCCTATTTACTTGTATATTGCCAGATGCCTGTCCCCATATAGCAGTCTTACTTTATTAGTTTCCGCCTTCAGGGCAGTATATTGAAACATAACTGAAGCAAACATTCGTTCTTATTCCCTCTACTCATATTGCACTCGCGTCAATTGTAGAGAACCACTGTGGACTCTGAATATGTGTTTTGTACATGTAACTGTCAACCTCTTCGTTCTTTGAAATCAAGGATCGTTAGAGGTTTTGTCAATATATGTAATGTTGAATATACATTTGGAATTACATACTCGAAGCGCCCTACAACGGTAAGTTGGTTAGTGCCTACACCTACACAAATTCTTTGGATTTTGTTTTAAAAATATGTGGTATAAATGTATAATTATCATCATTAGAAATATGTAAAATTATGTTGCTAAGGATTGCTATATAAAACACGAGGCTAATCTAATTTGAACTAGCCTTCAGTTGAACGTTCATTAGATAATAAATCATGTTCAAATGAGGCAGGTATCTATACGTGTTTGAAGATAGATAACCTCACTGGAATCATCAAAGGAACATGGATCTTACCAATCTGTTTGATCAAGTACATGCATTACCAGTAATCACTGCGTTGCGAACACATGAAAGTAACTAGTGTGCACATCAAAGTTTGATAGGTTAATCATCCAGTATGTATTATCATTTCATATTATTCAATTTTCTTATCCAATCTACTTCTGGTAATCCTTATGATCACTATGTACATATCGATATCCAGTAGTATAGGTCTTGTAAGCTTCGTGTTGTAGCATGAAATAGCATACAATATGAATAACAATTTATTTTTATTTATTTTTAAATTGGGGTTTAAAGTCGCTTTCTAAAATCTTTCACTAACTTGTCAGTTTAGGGCAGGAGGAAACTTGCAACATCCGTAGCGCTGAATGTTGCAGTAAACCTGCGAGCACCGGCTGATACTGACAAGACCAAGGATGATAACTGCATTGCCACTCTACAGTCAGTGCATCCTATCAATATCGCGTCAGAAAGGTAACTTTCGCGAACATTGATGCCGGGCCCCGGGACGGGATTTGAACCTGGAACCTTTGGCTCCGAAGTCCAACGTTCTACCACTGCGCTACATCCCGCCCGAATAACAATTGTACTTTACTATACTTTTATTTTATTTAAAATCTAATTATGATTGTATGTACAGATTTAGTAGATTATCCTATAAACTAGAAATGTACCATGTTAAGGTATTTATATCATAACTGTCAACAAATTCAGTTAGAATTATTCGTATGTGTTACTTTCTTAGTAGCACATATTGTTATATATCGTATTGAAATATATTTACATGTACTTAGTATTCTTGTTATTTTTTGTAGGGGTTACCTAACCATCCAACACACAAACGGCGTCATTCCGACGAGGAATTATCAAGTTTTACTGGAGAAACTCCGGTAACAAAACCCCAAAACGACTTTCCAATTCATCTCCAAAGCAGCGATATCTTCAGAAGCAGCTGCAAGATGACGGTGTCCAATAACCTCTTCTACGCAGTACTGAAGGCTCGCTTCCAGAAGACCCGGTTCCTTCTGGAGCGAGGACTCAGCGTGAACTGTCGCAACGACTTTGGCTACAACGTCCTTGTAGCGTCACTGCACATCGAGGACGACAGGAAACGCGAGAAGATGTTTTCCTTGCTGCTGAGAGAAGGTGCTGACCCTTCCAGACGAGATTACCATCATGGCCGGAACGCCCTGTCCTGGGCTTGTCTCCTGGGCAGGGAGAAAGAAGCTGTGTTACTGCTTGAAGACTACGGCGGAGATTTCGACCTTTTTGAAAAGGACTGCGACGGTCTTAGCTCCTTGCATCACGCCACGCACTCCAGGAGCATGAATGTCATCAGGTGTCTGGTGAAGACCCTTCAGAAGTATAGACTCTCTGTGGATGTGCCGGACAACCAAGGCATGACCCCGTATGTCCTCGCACGAAGACTTGGATTCAAGGAAATTGCAGACTTCCTCAGGTTTGAAGGCAACGCGTCTCCATCCACATTTGACACTCTGTGTTTCAAGTCTCCTCGAGAATGGTCTCAGATAGGTCAATTTGAGCGACAAATGGACGAACGGCATAGAAAGAGAGAAGAGAGAAATCAAGCCAAAATTGAAGGACGGGTATATTTCAGACCCAGGTATGTCAATAAACCAAATGGTTCTGAATCATTCAAGAGCGTTATACCTGAGAATGAAGTTAGCAATGATAGATTTTTCGAAAAGAGGAAGCTTGTTGAAGCGATCGACCATCAGCAGCCGCGAGACACGGTGTCGTTGCCTGCAGAAACGGCGTCAGTGGAATCCACCTCGAGTCGATTTCCCGCCAGACCGACATCGGATGAACAGGACGGCAGACGACGCGGGTCTATCAGTGTTGCTATATCCCTCCTGGATCTAAGCGGAACACAGCGGGGCAAGATCGCGAACACCTTCCATCACAGTGAGCTGGATACGTCCAAAGTCTCGGAGTATTCCGACATGTTAGGAGGCATTAACACTCTTATGACCATCCTGTCTCAAGAGCAGTCGACATCTTTCAGGAAGTTTGCCATTCCGGAACCCCCACCGGTAGAGAAAGTTCCACAGAAGGTCAAATCAAAAGTTTCCACTTTAGCAATTTTGTTTGGAAAAGACAACTCGAGGGGAAAGAAATCTGGGCGGAAGGTTAAAACGGGGAAGGACATTGCTGATAAACGGAAACGGAAGGTTATAGTTAAATCAAAGAACGCTTTACTTCCGGATATCCGGGTAAACAATCGTGTCTTGTAGAACAAGTAGTTATTGAACGATGTGTACATGGATGTTGGTACGACAGTTTTATGAATTGTAATGTACAGAACAAATTGTTCAATGATAAATAAGAGCTGGTTTAAGAATATGGGCATATTATACATATATCATGTATGTGTATCAGACATTTCTAACAAAATGTCATTATCTGATGTTCTTATATTAATTCAATTGACAAGGTTGGGGCTACGGTGTAACGGTGACGGATATGAGATCACTGTTCGTTATTATCTCTTGTGAAGAATGCTTTATCTCAATCCGTACAACAAATCACACCTATTGGCATTGTACTATGTATAGGACACTGTCTCAATATACACAAACAATACTATTTTTATATCAATATGTATTATTCAATATCAGTATTAACGAATGCCTGAAGATCTATTGTTTGCCAACTATCGCTCATATGTATAATATATACAGCGCGTGTGTTATGATAATAATAATATATTTTGCACCGACGTATATAGTCATAGTAATTATGTTTTGGAAGCCATATCGGGTTTATATTCAGGTCTCGAATGCCTAGGTATATATTCACCAGAAATCGCCCATTCATCAACCCCCTTGAACGTGGTGAGCAGGGTAGCGCTGCTAATACCAGTGACCAGTCAGGCGAAACGATAATTACTTTATCTGTGAATCACGTATAGGCTTGTGACTGTCTGCACGGTGTATATCAGTCGTATTTTTTTCACTGGAAATTGAGGATCGATATCAGTGGAATATCTAGGCAGTTAATGTATATTGCAGTAAAAGAAGGCACTATTGTACTTGTATTATAGTGTACGCTGATCGCTTGCAAGCATGCCATGACGATGAAGCGCGGAATTTCTATCGCTTAGAATTCCTCCTAAATTATTTATTGTCAAATACGTTGGCGCCAATCCAAAAATATTAAAATCTCTTTAATGAATGAATTAATTAATTATTGTTTTACGTCACAGCGGGAATCTTTTACCCATAGGTGACGACTACATTATCGTTTCGCCTGACTATTTTAGAGGTGGATCTATTAAAATATCTTTAATAGAGCCACCTCTAAAATAATCATAATAACATGAACGAGAATATTGCTTCTTACATCCTAGACACACATTTACCCATTCAATGACTGCGTGTATGATAGGCCTACTAATCACTCTTGCCTTGTCTTGCCTTGTACTGTCTGGAGTCATAACGTACAAGAAGCATCTATCACCCTCAGACTTCTGGAGGTACCAATGAACATGTTAGATATACACTGATTCCAGACATACATGAAGAATACCATTGTTATTCAAGTGTCTCGCTAGGTTTCATTAGCAGCTGTTAAAAAGAAAAAGGAATAGAAATAGTTTGAATTATATTTTATTACCACTTTCCACCCCATCAGACAAGAGTATATTGCAAGTGATATACATGTATATTATCACGAAATCAAATTCGGTGTTCTGGTTGAATGGGCGGCATACATATTTATTTACACATATATCGCCTTTGGTTCTCTAACAATTACCACTTAAATAATAAATGTATGTCTGATTATACAACTAGCGAAATATTTTCCAGCGTTTACAAGCAATGTCTGACAACAGATAAATGAGATTTGTCGGTATTTGTTCCACTAAAGCCGAGTTGCCAATCTCTCCACTTTCCAGTAGAATAAAGCCATTCAGTGAATCTACATGTACATTACCTACACTCGCTTTCTTTATTTAATACTAGTATTTAGTTGACAGGCGGGACAATCGTGTAGATAGTCCGGGTATTTGTCACCAATAAACCCCTCCATATCCCCTAACACTGTCCTGTCCACTCGGCATTATCTACCCGTCTGACGAGCTACATAATTGGCCTAGTTGGTGCAGCCATACACCGGTGAAATGTCCCTCATATATATATAATAGTATACCTACAGTCCTATCTTATCTCAGTAACACACTCAATAACACCGACTTCATTGTAATGCTTTTAGATTAATATATAGTAGCTTTAAGTATTACTGAGATAAGGTGAAGTAGGCGACATATTAACGTTGTGATTTGTAGCATCACTAAACACTGTCTGCTTGTCATGTAATAGTAGTGGAGAGATACGTAACATAAATACATAGCTCTTTGCGAGGCCATGACTACCCCTTTGGTACCAACAAATGCTATATAATAAATGTCATATTGAATACAATGGCGGGACAGAACCCATCATGGTCATCACGACTCTGGAATCTACAGACAATGTTTGCTCTTCCCGTAGGAATTACGCGCCAGACACTGCGTATGCTAACAGTCATTCAATCCTTATGTCTGACTGTTTATCAGGAACAAATATTCCTATTAAGAAATGCACCATACACAGATAATTCGCACTACAACTCACTTCCATATGCAGCCATGGTTTTATTGCTTCTTCTTGCGTGTAGTTAGAAAAGGACTCTTACGCCTAGCTCGAGAGATTCCCCTAGCCTTTCCTGGTGACCATAAGAAACTTTTTATATGTGTATGGTTAGGGGACCATACCCATATAAAAAGTATCTTATGATCAGCAGGGAAGGCTAGGGGAATCTTGAGCTAGCTTATGTGGCATATGCATGTTAGAAATGTATACGAGTCCCCGATGATTAGATAATGACATTCAGTATGATCTGTGTCAGTATCTTGGATACTCATCCTCGAACCCCAGGCTATTGGTCTCTTTAACATACGTTATTATTTTAAGACCATTAGCCTGTGGTTCGAGGATGGGATACTATACTATTATTATACTATTGATCCTGATATACGTAGTATTTACGTCTTTACGTACGATTGTCGTTTGTACACGTAAACCTTCTATTTCCCATCATCGATGGTCTGCTATGTATGGATGCTTGAAGAGAAACACACATATATATATATATATAAATGTTTCTGGATTTGGCGCTATTCGACCAAGTTAAAATTTCCGTTATTTAATTGTGTACTGGATAGTTCATTACCTCCTTAGCTGTTCATGTTTCGTCACCAGCACACTATAATACGGGTTATCGCACGATATAAGACGCTTAACATGCTACATGCTATTAACTTCTAATCGAACAATGGACAATGGTAAGACTTTCTTTCCATATTAAATTTACGCGTCTCTGCATAAACTCGCCGTGTATCCTTCCCTATTATTGGGACACAATATGCTAGTTCTATACATTGATTTCTTGACCCACAGGGCGTCATGTTGTGCATACTTATACACGGCGTCATCACAGGGATCATTGATTGTGCATTAATCAGTTTAACTAGCTGTCGAAGTACGAGCTGCGCCGTGCAGTTCTAATCAAGGAGTTAACATGTCAATAGGGAATTGCATCTGTCAAGTGTCAAGTGGACTATGAACGTATACTGGGTCTACTAGACGGGCGCCGGGTACAGTCTGGGCGTAATAAATATTAATAATTAGCGTAAGTAATTTGCCTTGTTAGTAATGGAAATTAATAGTAGCCCGCGGTATGATGCAAAGCTTAGCATCACAGCATTTGACCTCATGCCCGCCAAAACCTTAGGCCTATATCCTAAATGTATACAGTTACGTGACAATGCGGTATTCAACGTGTTGTTTTTCATTCACTCATGCACGGTACATACGGGTAACTTAAACCACAGGAAGGAAGAGGTTCTAGGTGCATATGTACTTACTTATGGCACTCTCTATCTC
>JAUTBV010150419.1:0-10684 GCA_032361325.1 Lepetodrilus fucensis | reverse complement strand
TAACATGGGCGTTTGCCGTTTACGCGGTAAAACTTCAGAATTGCCATGGTTACGTTTAAGAACTTTAAATTGTCTCAAGGAAAACTTGATAAACTTTGAATGCACATGAACTATATGAATTATTGACCTAATGCAATTCACATATTTAATTTAAGTTATATTTTAATCGTAAAAAAGGTAAATTGCTATAGATCCGGATATACTTTCACAAAGCTCTCTTATCTACTTAAAGACAATAACGCTCTTAAATTTAGCGGATAAGAGAGTTTGGTGAAAGGATGCCAAGAACTGCTCACATTAAACACATTTTTACTCAAAATTCTAGTACCATGTACGTTCAAGTCCATGTTCTTAATCAAAATAATGTATACATTCCTATAGTTATATAACCACGTATTGTACAGTACGTGTTCTATGAACAATTGTTATCTAGACGAAGAATCGATAGAGTTATTAAGAGCCCGTTATTAGGGACACTATATTAGTAGTCACTAGTCATACATCCATATTCAACTACTAGTATGTTAGTTTAAAACGGTATGACAATGATGGTGTGGCCAATATACGCTGAGCTATAGACCTAACTTACTATTCAAAACCAGATAGAATATTGGAAAGAGAAAAATATACCACCACCTGTTGGTCTATATTAGAGAAATGTATTTCCATTGTCAAACTATTGTTTAAATAGTTCTCATGACATAATGTATCACGTGAACCCAGTGTACCACACGTGTATACTAACTCACAATAAACTATCCATATTAATTTCAATTTGTAATTTTGATTTTAAACATTATTGACCTAAACAGGTCATGGAATTGAGTAAAAGCAGTGCATCTGACGAGACCAGTAAGTTATAATTACAAGCGACCCGATCGCACGAATGTTTCACATGTATTCCTCAATAAACAAACGAGCTACGTGCGTGACGGTACGCAATCTGGTAACATAAACTTAGTTTGAAATACAAAATGCCATGATACGGCAAGGATCTCGTCTAGATCCGTTACTATCTATCTTTCTTGATTAGGTTTTGTGTTCCTGAATGATGGGTTTGATCAGGTGGGCGTAACCTATATACACAGATATATACATACGTCCTACAAAGAATGTTCGCATTAGTCAGCTCTGGGATTAACAGCTGTTTGGTATACGCGTGGTTTCATTACAACTTCCTAAATTATGGTTTTAATGTTTATCCGGAGTACAAATAACAATAGCCCGCATCAATGCTTTGATGTGTACAGCAGTTCGAATGTAGTAAATGCAGGAAGAAGGAACGCATTATTACGTTGAGATTGGCTGTCATGTAAACTAGAGAAGACATGAATTGTGTGGCCGCATTTTTATAGGTAAATAGGATATCGGAATATAAAAATATATTTCAGGAATTTAACAATCACCTTAAGCTACATCAACGTTTCTTCAGAAAAATTATTGCATTATCGGGATCAAATATTGAAAATAATTGTTTTCAATATAAGAAATATAAGAAAGATATAAGAAAGAAAGGAAAACAAGAACTTCAAAGATATACATGCATGTTCAACTGTGCAATGCATTCATGTGTTGCTTGATTTTAATATATATTAGATTTACGTTCATTTTGTATTTAGGTTTATGATTGAAGCAGGCTAACATGCATAATACGATGTAGAAGAAGAGGAAGAAGAGGAGGAAGAAAATGACGAAGTAGTACTCGTATTAGTGATAGTAGTAGTAGAGTATTAATATTATTATTAGTAGAGTAGTAATAGTACTAGTAGTTGTAGTAGTAGTGGTAGTAGTAGTGGTAGTAGTAGTAGTAGTAGTAGTAGTAGTAGAAGCATCAGCAGCAGCAACAGTAGTTTATATTATAGTAGTAGTAGTACTAGTAGTAGTGTTAATAGTAGTAGTAGCAACAACAACAACAGTAGTTGTATATAGTAGTAGTAGTAGTAGTAGTAGTAATAGTAGTAGTAGTAGTAGTAAGTAGAGTTAGTAGTAGTGGAATGAAGTTTAAATTATTCAAACAGCAAAACAAAAAGCTGAAGGCTGAAGTTGTTTACGTTCTTCTGCAGAATTAATTCATAAAATTATTCAAGAAAAAGACAAGTTGTCAGTGCTCATCAAAGAGGAAACCACGTGTTCTATTTCAATTAGTTCACCTCTTGTTCTAAAGTGCACCAAAGTTCTGATGGCATAATATAATCTCTTTAGCGAATAAATGTCTAATTGATATAATTGCAAACTTGCGCTACAATGGGTGGTATGTCCATATGTGTTTGACGAACATGAAGAAATTGAAGCTGTTTGTTAACGTTCGTTACATATTGGTACTCATTGTTACCTAAGCGAGTGATGAAGTGGCAATATTTAAAATATGTTCTTATGCTAACATGTATGCTTTATAAGCTTTATAAGCAAACCATGGACATACGCACGATATACACAGACCACTACGGTATTCAGCAATGATGTACATTATATTCGGTATCATGATTACCTCGTAAGAGGTATGAAACACTTTATTATAATACAGAATCTATAGATGATGTTTAGATATCAGCCCAAACTATGGATACTATTTAAGCTTCTCACAACATGGACCAATACGTACGGACATATGTTTTACTCAAATGTGCTCGCCCCAACACAAACATTAAGTTTCTTGCTCCAATAATATCAATAATATACGAGGTATATGCATGACTGAGTTAGCAGACAGACTCGTTGAACCCTACATGGCTTTCCTATTTTGTCAGATATTGAACTTCCAAACCTTCTGTACACCTCTGCCGTTCGTTAAGGCATACAGTTATAGTTTGTGAATATATTTAATTGTCAAACGTATTTTACCCGAAAGTATGTACATTTGATTTATCTACACAACCATTTTGGGTAACAAGCTACATTTTCTGCATGTCCCACTGTTTTAAAATATTTTGATAATTTATTTAATTCTTCCTTTTATTTTCTTCGGAAAATGTAATTTGAGTAGACAAATAACAAATAGGCCTACATATCTTTATGTAAAATACATTTGACAATGAATTATGTCCACAAACCGTGATTGTATGCCTTTAATTTAGAAAAATATTTTGAGTATAGTTATTTATATTTATTTATTATTTATTTAAAAAAACATAAATGAGAAGAAACGTATCGCACTTAGTGACATCAAACGTAGAGGGCAGTGTGTACTCTGTGAACTATCACCTCGTGTTTATTGTTTCAATATGTACATGTACCGGTAGATATAAACACCTATTAATTATTTACACATTTCTTCCCCTGTACATATGGTATAATTATCGAATTAATGACACTGATATACAGAGCCGGAGATACTTGTATCACTACGCAGGCTAGACCAAATTAACCAATTCCATTGAAAACACAATCCAATATCAGTGGCACAATGCTACTTCATCGTCAAGAAAATTACGGTGACTGTAGATATACATGGGATAATTGGCAAGGGGTTCATGGTTTATGAAATAAATGATAATGCTAGAACTATACAATTTACAAACGATATTATACCGTGTTCTCCACAATACAAACAATGTAGTGCAACTCAAAGGGTGCTAATTACTAAGATATGCTTCCTTTAATAGTTGATTCTCGTCATGTCCAAATTAGTTTGAATAACACCTTCAGATTTCAGACACGTCTCTCTCTCTCTTGTATGGTCGATCCTTCTCAAAAAAGTCAAACGACCCTTTCCTTTAAAAGACCACTTTTCTTTAAAACATTCTCCAGTCTTTTCTACATAGAGGCCTATCATTTCTAAATGTATCTTGTTAATGTCGAATACAGGTGACACGTAATCAACTGCACATACTGTAATGTCTTCCCATCATCGTTAACATTGCATTACGTAAGATCTAAGTGCCAAATGGAACAGCGTGGGAGGTTAAGAGAAGCAAGAACGTATAGTAGTCCTGACAGGAGCTAATGTATGTCGTGTAGTCATTAGTATCTGTTACGAAGACGCGTAGAAACTTGGTAAATCATCCGAAAACAGTAGATGTTATTGCGGTCTTCGTCATACCTGTTTCCACGTGTATATTTTCTCGCCTTCGGAGAAAACACGGTTCTATTAATACGACGGTTAAGAGAGGTGGAGAAAAAAAACCTGGACCAAGCGACAAGGGGATACGATGTCTGAATATAACCAATAGTGTGTTCATCGCTACCAAGAGACGAGTATATTTCGCTTTGTGTGTATAATATATCTGCATGCGAACTGCCAGTTAACTATCCAGAACTCGTCGGATTGATGTATCTAAACTTCGCAGCTGCCAGCTCTTAGTTGCCTAAACTTTTAAATAGCGCAGAGAAAAGTAGAAAGCTAGCACTCGGGATATATCGGGCTGTGGCGGCAGACGTCGGAAGGAATCGGCACGCCGGGAACTAGGATGAGCAGTGCTAGGAGCATTGGAGCAGACGAGAACACCGAGGGCAGACGTTGAGATTGATAGCAGACGTGCACGTTGACACTAGTGTTTTAGAACCGCGATCCTCACACGAACGTTTACCAGAAGGTTTTAAACTTCGACAGCAGACGTCATCAACTGAAAAGACAATGGAGATCAACGGTCTTGAGAAACCATCGCTTCCCAAAGGCTACCTTGGTCCTCAACAAAAGTTCGGACCTTACGGTCTGTCTACCCTCAGCCACAACAAACCGGAAATTGAACTGGACGACAATGAACTGGAACTGAAGATCAAAACCTCCCAGCCTACCAAGGTCACGGCCAATCTCATCAATACCTCCACTCAGAAGGAATACAAAGAATGCGTGTTCCATCAGATCGACGACGACGACATCATCCATATTACCATTACGATTCCAGAACCTGGCTTCTACAAACTGCAGCTATACGCCCTGCCTGCATCCGAAGACAGCAAGACACTCTACGGAGTCTACAACTACTTAATATCGTGTAAAGATGCTTCAAAGCCGGTCCACGCCTTCCCGAAGCAGTATGCTTCTTGGAAACAAGGCTGCTACCTCTACGAACCTCTTTTCATAGGAAACAACAACCTCTCCGACGTCAATTTCAAAATCAGGATTCCAGGGTCGATGGACGTGGCCCTGACCGTAGAAGGAAGGTGGATCCACTTGGCCCAGACTAGTCCTGCTATTTGGGAAGGTTCCGCCTCACTGCACGAATACAAGGGCAAGGATGTCAAGCTGGCTTTGAATGCTAACTTTGGGGGAGACAACACGAAATACTCCACGTTGCTGGTTTACAGATTGTGAAGAAATAGCTCGTGAAGATTTCGAGATTGCTCCTTAATGGTTAATACCTTGCTCAACGTGTTTATACTGGATCATGAAGAGTAATGACAATTATGACATGATGGTAGAGTTTTAGTCTATTTAAGCTTGGCAGGTATCCGGACATATTTAAATACGGCAAGGATCGGAACTGGAATAGTTGGTAATTCTGTGTTATACAGGACTTTCAAGACTGGTGGTCGTCTTCGAACTTATCACGAACTGAATTGAAAGTCTGTGCTGCTATTATTTGCATTGCATTTTAACAATTTGCTCAAAAGACCATAAAGGCTCACGTTAATGAAATGGCAAACTGACATGCTTCCAAAAGGAAATATCTACCTAATTCATCGGCATTTCTTCATTGTGAAGTTGGTGAATACAGATCATCGGACTTTGGCTACTGTATGTGTGTAATCGTAGAATTGGGAATCCATATTATGAATGCTGCATGTTCGGATTGTTGAGGGATTCTGTCCATTATATGGTAAGCAATATTATTGAAACTGTATATAATCAATAAAACAGATCCCGGTAGATCTATTACGAAGCAGTTTGAGTAGCATTTCAGGTTAATCTAATTTGTATTCACAAATCCCCATGTAAAATGTGAGCTTGAGTATGAAATCCTATTCAAAATATTTCGCAATATTGAGGCCTGAGTTACTTTCTTGTTGGATCATCCTCTGAAATACATGGTCCTTGCATGATTAACATTTGCCTGATGTTACGTAGGCAATAGACCCATACAAATGGCCTTCAGAGGATGCTATTGAATAGTCAAGATGGTTTTCTTATAAATAGCTACATCTTGTACAATTGTATTTAATGTTGACGATTTAATATTCGTAACCAGATTTCGTCACATATTCGTCACATATTACATGTTGCTTACTAAACCTTTACGTTTAATAATATGCTGACTTTTGTAAAACATCGACACAAAATATTGGTCACATTGAATAATGATAGATTAATGCTATGACGTCATTGACATTCCAATGTATGATTGGAATTCCTCTACTAATACACGTATTTTCCCATTTTCTAATTACACTAATGATAACACATTAACATACATTCTGTATCGCTGTTTTACAGAAAGTAGTATTATCGAAATGTCAAACATGTATTTCTTCCCTGGACGAATGCTATTTTCTTAATCTTAACTAATTATAGGCCCCATTGCCCCGTTCGCTTGGTTAATGGATGTTTTCGTCAATACTGTATTCTAGTGTAATGAAAAATCTCGTATACTTTCACAGTAGACTAAGCGTGCACTGCGAGGTTATAACTCAATGGAACACCTGCAATTCCTAATAATCTTAAAGCAAGACTGCTTCTGCAAGGAATTTAGCTCCACTGTATACCAGTATGCCAAGTTGCACTATAGTATGCATTCTCGTTAACATTCCAAAAGCCGAAACGATGCTAACATGACGTATCGTATGAAGTACTTCAAATGAGTCAATGCTTTGGTATTTTACTCCGTTTTTCCTACAACGTTTTCAATGCTGCTTCAGAGAGCGTGCTGATGGTAGAGAAAGTTAAAGCTTTTACCTGGTAAATAACGATGGCTTGTGTGTAAAAATAGAGCAACATATGATAAGAACATTTGTATAAGTACTTCCCTATTGGCTGCGATGTAGACCATTTAACCATAGCTTCCATCAACTCCGTTCATCATTGCAAGATTAGTTGCACTCTTATTTGAAGGATGCCTAATTTATATGCTAATTAAATACATGTTCCTATACGTACGCCGGTTTAATGACTTCTAGCTTCGGAATTAGCCTTATAATCAAAGCTTTTCCTCTTTCTCAAACACTTATATACGCCCTACTCAGCCAAATATTCTTGATTTCGCCGCAGGTTCCAAATATAATTGCTACTGTTGCGTCTTCTAGAGAAGGTGCTAGTTAAGAAATGTTTCTGGTCTGGTGTCGGTATCCATGGCAACCGACATGTTTTCTTGTAACTATGCCACTTTGAATAATGGTAGAATAATACTATGACGTCATTGCCATTCCGATGGTTGTTTAGATTGTTTGGGCATGTTTCCAGCGCTAGGTGCTTGTCGTTATTTGTTAACGGATGCCTGAACAAACCACTTGTGACGAGATACACATTATCAGCATTGGTGCTCGTTGTAAGCATTACCTCATAGTATTACTTAGGAACTGTACGATCATCAGGTGGAATAATTTAGTGATATACACCTCTTTTCTAGTTAACAAATAACAGTGTGTTTACGAGTCACAGAAAGGTAATGCATTTTTGACACAGGTGCGCTATTGAAAAGAAAAAGTGGTAGACTATTTTTTTTACACATAAAATTTATTAGTGTTATTATTTTTTTGGAACTAAATAGGCCTACTCATGTTTTCTAGTTACATTATGATTATGATTATGATTATGATAATTTTGATTATGATTATGATTACTATTATTAGTAATAGTAGTAGCAGCAGCAGCATTGTTGTTGTTATTGTTATACTATTACTACTACTACTACTACTACTACTACTACTACTACTACTACTACTATTTAAAATTAATGCTTGTCTTTATATTACAGATTTGCCAATGCCGGTTCTTTGGAAAGGAACAACTTCATCGCTCTTGTCATAATAGGAAGCAACAGGAATTCATAGCTATATGTTCTACGTGTGTATGCACGCGTGTGTGTGAGTGACTGCTATTTATGAACATTTGCACAAACAATTCCTGAATACACAAACAATTAAACAGAGAAATGCAACAACATTGGACACTCGCATGTCAATATAACCAATCAGTACCACCCTAATTCTTGTGGCTTTCATAAAAAAAATAACAAAAAAACAGAATAGTTTCTATGGAATCAACAGCCATTTTGCTTGACACTTGGCATTCTGACAACACTGTTTTTAGATATACATAGAGACTGACAGCGTTTCGTCGATAACTAATACCCACTGGTACAGAATTCCCTTGATACCTGATACCAATCGGTATACCTCGTTAAGAATACACACTGGCTGGAAGATCACCAGCAATGTTGTACTTGTGTTGATAACCAGGGAATCTACTCACTGTTATGTTGTTGTAGAACACAAGTTTCATAGCTCTATATGTAAATGGCAGATAGAGAGCACATATTTATTACTGAGGGATATGATAACGTTAATAACTAGCATACACCAACGTGTCCGATCTAGAACGCTATTCAACGCTATGTTGTCGTAGAGCACGCGTTTCATGACTGTGTGTAAAGGAAAGATAGAAAGCACATTACTGAGGAATATATGATAATGCTAATACCTAGAATACGCCAAAGTGTCCGTTCTATTAGTGCAAGCTTTTCTCAATGCCAATACACATTTTGGCAAGTGTTTTCACCTACTTGTTAACCAATGAAATTATCTCTGTATACTAGTATAAATATACTAACACAATTGCACTCATACTATGGCCGTTGTCTGTCATGAATGTGTTAAATATGTTGTGTTATATCTCATGCTTGATTATTAATATTCATAATGTAGAGTTTAATTTATGTCGAATATGTCCAAGCCCAATTTGTTGACTATTCAATACATATTAGGCTACACATATTAGAATTATTACTAGTGTGTCCAAATTTGTTCGTGCTATTCTTTCCTATAATGTGAATAGAATGTTGAATTAATTTCCACACATTATATTGGAAGTAATCTATGTACATTGCTTTGACACAAAATGGATGTTTATCACAGAGAAACATAACATTTGGCCTTAAATATACAATATCTATCATATTGTAATGTTATGTTCCTGTTTTAAAAATTAATACTTACAACAATTAGTATTACCAATATCGAGATTGCCTTAAATATATGCTGCTGCAATATCATATTTACTAAAATTATTATGATTGTTATAGTATATCTGTACATGTACATTGTATCTAATAAGTATAGTAGGCCTACTATTGTCTACCCCATAGATTTCATGGCCAGTGTAATAATGAATGTGATATATTCGTCAAGACTTGTATTATGTTAATGTCTGCTTTTTGCTTCATGCCCAATAAACTGTTTCATTACATATGGATGGCCTATTATTATTATTTACACACATATTACAATATCATACATAGACCATGTCGTCTTCACATTGACATATATTAGACGGGTTTGAGAAAAACAACAATAATTTGTGGGTAGAAGATGCTAAAAACATGTCCCAGGCTAATTTAGTTATACTGAAGCTAAAGGTTAATGATTTTTTTTTCCACAACTAAAAGGTAATTTTTGGTTGGGTTTGGTTATTTTTGCTTAATAATGGGTAAAGACATTAACTTTTAGATTGTTGACCATCATACTAGGATTCCTTATTCATAATACAACACGATAGGACGGCAGTACAATATGACAACACGAAAGAACTGGAATCCGCCAACGCACATATAATGCTGACATTGGCCTAGAGAAATTGTTTTGGTCAGCCTCAACACAAACATGCCTTTAGAAGTTATTTTTACTTTAAAAAACCGCATAGATTATTGATGACTATGATGATTATTTTCTGAACAAACGTCCTCGCACCCAAAGGGTACTTAATAGGGTCCGTAAGTTGACACGAGATAGCCCGAGATTCATTCAATATCCGGTGACATAAAAGGGTCAAACACCTAACTGCGAAACACATTGACGATATTCCACTGTGACCTCACATGAAAACGTCACGATTCAGACGTCATCCGTAGCAACCGTCGAACATCTTCCTGTCACCGGAAATGACCTCGACGAGACTTACTGCCCCTATTCCATTCAGGACTCCAGGTACCACATGAAGTGAGATCTAAATGGAATTAAGTACCGCTGGGGGTTCGACGATGTTGGACAACGTGCTACCAGAAATTATACCATCGTATGTACGATATTGGAAATATTCAACTGGAACCGTATTTTGTTTTACTTATCATATTGGTACCCATGCTCTACCTACAGCGCTAGGCTACAACAATGTCAACAGTAGCTACACGCGGTAGCTATGTAATAGTAGCCTAGCGCTGTAGGTAGAGCATGATTGGTACCATATACTATGAATTTGTGAAGAACGATGGTTATGCGCAATAACCCAGACTTGCCAACAACTCATTAGTACAGTATACCCTGATGACTGGCACACATTATGAACAATAACCATAGTTTCAAATGATGAAAGTACATTCTGTACATGTATAAATCCATCCTCGAAAATCCGGCCATCCATTCCCGAAAATCCGTCAAATAATTTATGTATGTTAGTACATGTAGTCATATTAATGGCCGATGTTTCGAGGGTGATGCAAATGCTATAGGTACTGCTTCGTAATAGTAGGGGCCACCTATCGCGAGAAGCTGCAATATGGTATCTACATTATAATATATATATACTACAGCTATC
>JAUTBV010150408.1:0-10684 GCA_032361325.1 Lepetodrilus fucensis | reverse complement strand
TGGCAATGCAGTTATCATCCTTGGTCTTGTCAGTACCAGCCGGTGCTCGCAGGTTTACTGCAACATTCAGTGCTACGAATGTTACGGGTTTCCTCCTGCCGTGATATTACAGAAAAATTCCCGCAGCGACGTTAAACTCCATATTCACTCACTCACAGAAAGCGACTTTAAACACCAATTAAAAAAACATACGTGTTAAACGTCTTTTGTAAAGGTCCATTTGTCACCGGATGGAACACTCTACCTGACAACATCAAGTCCTCCGGAACACTGGACATTTTCAAGAAATAAATAAAGACTCATCTTTTCAAGAGAGCATTCCCCAATTAAATATGAGACATGCGCACAGAGCATGCATGGCGTGATTACTGCACAATATAAATGCATACATTATTATTATTAATTATTATATATACAATCGCATTAAAACCAGATCCGACATTTTAACATCCGCTCCGGCATTTTAACATCCTGTTTAGTTGAAGAATGTAAAAATAAGAACCGAAATTAGATCCGATATTAATTAGATTATCATATTTATTGTTTCTATATTATAGGCCTAATGTACGAAACCAGAACGAACACGAAATGACGAAAACAATATACTGACTTAGCTACTTTCAGTAATTTGTGGCCATGAATGTGAAATTGATTCTTCATAGAGAGATATGTGTGTGTGTGTGTGTGTGTGTGTGTGTGTGTGTGTGTGTGTATAAGCACTTGAATAAGGCCATTATTTACAAAAATATATATGTATATTTTTTATATATTATTTTCTTATTGTAGTTTTATTTTAAATATATTATGTTAAAAACTTTAAAAAATAATCAAATATTTAAAAAACACACAATACAAATCGTCATCGACGACATAAATAAGTCACTTATTTATGTCGTCGATGGCGATTTATATATTTAAAAAAAAAATAAAAACATTTTTTAACAGAATATATTTAAAATAAAACTACAATAATAACAAAATATATCATAAAATATACATATATATATTTTAAAAAATAATGGCCCGATTCAAGTGCCTATAGCCGGTGAAAACGATTATGTCCAGGGATGAACCTGTTTGACATGCGCTTCTCTGAAACCCACACTACTTCACAGTAATTTACCACCATCAGTACTTCAGCTTCTTGGAGTCGTTCAGGAACAATTCACTCATTATTGTCGCTCTTTAAGACCTCGCCAACCTTATATATTGCTCTGGCGCGCGACAACTAGATTACTGGCACCAATTACAAGTAAGTAGGCTACCTACTTGCATCCCACTTCAGATCTCTTCACTATATCTAACCTGAAATTAAATTTCTTGCCAACGAGGCATAACTTTCTGTATAAGAACTGCCTACCATAATCTGGTTTCTTGGACACCAAGAGATTGAGAGAGAAAAAAGACGACATCCAATTATGGAAGGCATATATAAGTAGACTTCGTAACGGGCTTGTCACGTGATGCCGTATAGAGATCCCACTGTGTTTTGTAATTATATTTGTCCTAGCGGTAAAACGTCAATATTGAGAACTGCACTGCTTTGTTTCTAGGCGAAAACCTGGGTAGCCTACTATCGTTTCTCGAAGCTCTCGTGTCCATATGAGACCATAGCGCTCTCGCAAATCCCCAGTCGCCATGTATGTATTATATAGAATATGGCTACCTAGAGAGTCCTTATGGTCTCGTAGTAGATACGAGAGCTTTAACCTTCTCCCTGCTGAATAAAATCAAAGTGTTCTATTTCTGCATCTGGTCGGGCAAGTTAAGTCGCCTTCAGCAGGGAGAGGGTTAAGAAATGATACCCTGTACTGTAAATCTACTGTACAACGCTTAAATTACGCAGACATACGCATTACAGTTGGACCTCGATATAACGGTCACTTTCGTTTTCGTTAAAATCTGACTGGTAAGCGAATGTATATTACGCGCTATATTATTTTATTGCATCAGTCTTATTAGCTGCAGAACTGTAGCTAGTATAAGATGCCCCGTTTACTATTTTGCTATCTATTCTGGCACCATATAGTAAACGGGGCATCTTAAATAGCTACATATCTGCAGCTACAGTCTTCTTTGAATAGTGACATGTAAATTCTGAAACGTTCAGAACCTGTGAGCGACATGGAGTGTTGATGGAATTATGATCCACTTAAATCCTTCCACTCGCAATATCCAGTATCAAGGCGAAGTCAGCCAGCCTGAGTAAACAGGAACAATTGTCAGAAGGCAGAAGGATACTAGTATACCCTGATCACTACCATCGCGGTTATTATTGCATATTCCGATCCGATACAATTTATAATTATAAAAATTCGAGGAAGATTTGGATTTTTAATTTTTTAATTTTTTGTTTTTGATAAGCGTATCAGTTGTTATATTAAACATACGAGTGTTAACGATGACATTAACACACACGTGCACTGTGCCACAGTAATCCACCTGACGGTTATGTGTAAACGCCAATAACACAACGTTCTGACATTAAATCTATTCATAAAGCCAATCAACCGAGTGTATACCTAGATTCGATTCCAATGTATGCATGGTGATTTCTCCGACGCTCCGAAATGCTCTATATTCCCTTCACACAGACGGAATATCGAATCGTGTGGTTATTCAAATCTCCCTTATTGCAAACGACTTGCCGGACGCCATCATCGATCTACAGCTCGTCGGCTTCGAGAACTCGCCTAAATCAATACGAAAGTCGCACTCGTCTGGAGGTGGTTCGGGTGTAGCCTTGCAAGTTCAGAAGGTACCCATGTCGCATTCCAAGAAGGTCTGACCCTTAAATTTCCCCACATACAGAGGTTGTCGGTAGGCTTTCGTTTGGTGGGAAGGACGACACGGCACCTAGCGCAATGTCACTGCCGTGATAGTATTACAACTAGAAGAAGCTCCATTGAAAACGGACGAGGACTATAATAGACACAAGGTTCCGAGTTCCGCAATCAAACATAGAAGAGAGCACAGGAGAGCGTCTCCGGGAACCACAAGAACAGTGAGTAGATCCTATTGGCCTTATCCTTTATCCGTATTTAATCTGATCATTCCTGGCTTTAGCAATACCTAAGCTATGTGTATAGGACACTTACTTAGTATTTTATCCAGATTTTAACCACGGGAATTCGATTTGGTTTTTTGGGGGGTAGACCTAATACTGACTGTTTCCTTGATATTGGCATTGCCTGTGCGTTACCTTATGGTCATATTCCAAAAGTGGACATCCATCAAAACCTAAACAGAAATAGCTTAAAAAACCATCACTTCGATAACCAATATTGATTTCGTGGTAAGACCTGTGTATACGTTGGCGCTTGTGTAAAGCGTTTACTGATAGGAATAGTTTAGCAGCAAATTGTTGTTAATTATGATCACAATTGGGCTTATCTTCATGCTCGGGGCATATATTCACATGCCGAATTTTACGGTATATGAGTGAAGTTAACACTATGAATAGAATCCATTAATGACGATTGTGTTAGTTTGCGAAAAAGGCATCTTTCGGTGGTGTTTGCAGTAGTATATAGGCTACCATTGATTCTGTCATATGGCCTTGGTACCAAGCTATTTCTGTAGTCTGATATCACCAAAGTGCCTCGTCAGGCAATTAGCTATGCAGGGAGGGGGCATTGTAGTCGGGAAGTTAATGCTTAGGGAGTGTTTATTTTATGAAAGTGCTGGTACTACAGATAACAGTATAAGACATATTGGTTCAGTTGAAGAGAATGATCGTCAAATTATTGAGCAATGATAAGGAAGCAAATCATGTGCCAAAGAAGCATAAATAACGTAACATTATATGAAACAAATGAGAATAAGCTTGACGACGCCCTAATGAAAGTTTGCAGCAGAAACAACAACAACAACAACAACAACAACAACTATATAACAACAACAACCACAATGGCAACAACACAGATAAATAACAATAACATTACAACGAACAAAACTATATATGCAAGTACACGCTCTCGCTATCTCTCTTTCACACACGCACACACACACACACACACACACACACACACACACACACACACAATCAAATCACCACCACAACCAAAGCCATGCATCTATTTTAATATGGACCAAATTGTTTAGGAGATATATTGATTTATTGATATAGAAAGAATATAGAGATTAAAATCTATCACGAGAGCTATAAAGCCATCGCATCTATAGTTCCAGCATATATAACCTAATATCGAAATGACACCAGTCGGAATGACAGCCGTCGGAATATCAGTATACAAGTTGACTGATATCATATTTGGGCTTCAAAACCGCTGACCCGATTCCGTAGACTACTGTTATTGTGGATTATGGTAGAAGGACTAGGGTTTCGTTTCTCTACTGGTATATCAGGTATATGGCTAGTACTGTATTCAGTAGTGTCCACTAGGCCTTTCAATTATACTCAACAAAATTACTTAAGAGCCAGTTGCCTTTGTGGACATATAAAGTTGGTTCTATATTTCGATACTTACTTCTAAAACACATTTGAATACTAGTAGTCCCGCAATTCCCCCCAGTGTTACCTTTTTGTACACATAAATTTATCTCTATTTCGATACTTCCTTCACACTCGAATATTCTCGCAATTCCCCCAGTTCTATTTCGATACTTACTTCTAAAAAACACTTGATAAGTTGCGCATTCCCCAAAGTTATCTTTGTGGATATATACATTTAGTTCTATTTCGATACTTACTTCTAAAACACACTTAATAAGTCGCGCAATTCCCTAAAGTTGTCTTTGTGGATATATAAATTTAGTTCTATTTCGATACTTACTTATAAAACATTAAAAACACACTTGATAAGTCGCGCAATTCCCCAAAATTGTCTTTGTGGACATTTTAGCTTTATATTATTTTAACAACAAGAAATTTATCAACATCAACATGAAGAACTCAAGAAGACGCCTTGGATAAAGAATAGCATCAAATTCCCCAATACAAGTTCCGACATTTGGTAGAAACGTTCCCCACAAAATATCTACTAGCCCTTAATTTATTTCGATGAGTATACGATGTCAATTGGGAGACCGCTCGATGGACATTGTCATTGACTTATCATGTAAGCATGGCCATCATCGATTGATTTGATACCCAACTTATTAATCAGCGAATGTAATGTCAATCAGTATATTGACAAATATGAGGGGAATTATCCGTCAAATGTTAAGTAGGTATAATGGTCCTTCGAGGAAGAAAGGATTGAAAGACAAAGTCGTTGAGTACTGTTATTATGTCGATTAAAACTAGCAACTGTATGTCGTATACTTATTGGCGGAAAGATTTATTTGCGATGTCTTCGGATTACTGTAATTTACAGGGATCAGGGATTGAAAGTGGTTTGTTGTTTACATCCTATCCTACACGTAACATTTCATAGACCATAATATATTTACGGACATGCACAACTTTCAGCCGCCATTTTCTTCAGTGTAGTGGGAGAGATAAACCAACCTGTTGTTCAGGCGACTACTAAAATGCATTAATCATAACAAACAACGCTGATTATGTAATATATAACTCCGTCAACCATTATCGAAATTAAACCCTGGGTATCGTTTCTCGAAGCTCTCATATCTACTACACGACCATAATGATCCTCGTGGCGATCTCTATTACATGGGGATCGTGCACGTACGAGCGCGCTATGGTCTCATAGTAGATATGAGAGCTTTGAGAAACGACACCTAGACCATTATGCCTACTTAACATCATTTGACGAATGTTAAGTGGGCTTAATAGTCGATGTTTTGACGATTGCTGCTATGGCAAGCTGATGGAATACCTCTATGGTGTTAGCAGAACAGAACTGAACAGAACAGAACTGAACAGAACAGAACTGAAGAGGACAGAACAGAACAGAGCAGAATAGAGCAGAACAGAACAGAGCAGAACAGAACTGAACAGAACAGAACTGAACAGAACAGAGCAGAGCAGAATAGAGCTGAAGAGGACAGAACAGAACAGAACAGAACAGAGCAGAACAGAACAGAGCAGAGCAGAATAGAGCAGAACAGAACAGAACAGAACAGAACAGAACAGAGCAGAATAGAGCAGAACAGAACAGAACAGAACAGAACAGAGTTTATTCTCATAATAATCTCATACAGTCATATGAAGAATACACACATTTACCGTCAGTAATGTACACACAGAAATATTATTTTAACAACAAGAACTCTATCAACATCAACAGGCTTTTACTCTTCATGATCAAGAACTTCTCGTGTTTAATGAATCTTAACTAATTTCATTAAATGAGGATAGTACTTACCGGACATAATATATACTAGCAATATTTTCTATACATATGGGTATTTTCAGTAATAAGGGGGGATACATATCATTCTAAATGCTTTTGGAGTGATGGACAACACAATACAAATAATATGCGTCTCATGTTGTAACGTTACTGTAGTATACAAATTACAAACTCGACTTTCAACATCAATTTGGTACGTATCATTTTCCTGTTTCAACTGATTGTCTATGGTTGGATGGTCTAAATTTTGAAATGACAATACGTAGATCACTAGGTAAAGATAATAAATCATTTTCTAATAATAATACTAATAATAATGCTTCAGAAGCATGCTCATAGCGTTACATTATTACGCCGGTCAATGGATCAATGTGCACACATTTCACCTTCTCAACTCCCTGGGGAGTATACAACCCAAGCTGCCAGTTAAGGCGCTAGAAGGTTTTACATTCACAATTCCATCTCTTCATACCGGGTACCCATTCACAGCTGGGTGGACTGGAGCAGTGTGGATCTAAGCACATATTTTGTATGGAAGCTTTCTACCAAATCTCAATACTTTGCTTGAAGAATCTGGTGCCATTCTTCTTCTTCTTCCACTGCATCTGTATGTTCTTGAAGAGTACTTGGAGCCTGTAGACTTTTATTAATTCTTTGTTTTACATAGTGTTCAAATTTAAAGGGGGGTCCGGGGGGGTCATTTGAAAATCTTTAATGTTTAAGGTATCTGTGTGAACCCCGGAAAATTACAGATCTGACCTCCATAACATTGGGCCTATGGAGAATGATCCGCTTATTATTTCCAATAATTTTGAACACTGCTAAATTTACCTGTACAAAATGGCAGCTGACCCTAAATTAATTTTGTTGCGTACTATATATAGCCAACCATTAGTCATGATAGTGGCGTAATAACATGCCGGTTTGCATACCTTGTTTATTTTATCTTTTATTTTATCTGTACACTTGCTCCATTAGCATACATTTTCCTTGTTAAAATGACATCTCTCAAAGTGAGCTTGTCTACTTTCAAATATCCCTTAGCCTGTCAGTGTTGATTCATTTCACAAACAGAAGCAAACGCTGGAAATGGCCTCTTGAAGTTTGGTTATCTGATGTAAACTCCTGTTTGGCGCTTCAAAACCAGACCCCTCTGTAGCTCTTAGAGAGGTAAAAGAGACTTCTGAAGAAGGCTCATTAACCCCTGAAAGTGTAACTGGCACAACCAGTTTTAATTAAAATTATGGTTTATATTGAATTGTTGAAACATGTATGGATAAGAGAGAGAATCTATGATGTAATGATTGGAAGAAGTATTGGTTCAGCTTTTTAACAAATGTCAATTTTACAATACCATTTTACTATTTCGTCCTTGCATTGCAAGGGTTAATTTCTTCACCCCAAGCAGGTCCCATTTAACAGGCTCTCTTATTCCCCCCTCCTCCTCCTCCTCTTCCTCCTCCTCTTCCTCCCCCTCCTCCCCTCTTCATCCCTCACCATAGCCTTGGAAATGAGACATTTAGCACAAAACTGTTTAGAGTAAATTTATGGCGGCTTACCTCATACTGGGTTGTACAATTTGGAGTTGTGGCATGTTCTTTGACATCTCTGTTCCTGCTGATTGTAGTACATGTGTATTAATAGGTGAGTTACTGCCTTATTGTATTTTGATTACCATTATGCAACATATTCTTCATGTTTAACCTTCTCCCTGCTATATTGGTTAATAACCCTGATACAGGGATAGAACTAAGCAATTCCTGCTGCGATGTAAAGCAAAAACAAACAAAAATCAATCAAAAGCACTCGCCCAGTAGCCCGATTTATTTCTCCTAATGTTAAAGGTATCTTACAAGCTAGTGCAAGTTTTGTTGTTTGTATCATTTCAACAGATTCTGAAAAGAAATGGGGTTTCTCATTGGCATAGTAGGCCTCTGCTGACCAATCCCAGCACTGTATTAACTATTGTGATAGTACAATAAAATTTAACCATTAAATTTGTATATACATTATTGATGACTGTTCGTGTGTGCCCATCAGCATGATCAGTCGCAGACGAGTTACATCGACCCGACTGTCTGACAGCAGATAATCCAGTTAGGTTGTGGGTGGTCTGTTGGTGTATGGCATAACACAGATCATGACTAACACAATGTTTAAGACCATTATCCATAATCATAATACAGTAAAGATGTCTCAGTTCATCTTGTGTAAAAATCTTCCAGGGTGGGCAGCAAGGTAACAGTCGGAACAGACAACAACGTAACTAAACGCTTCTCGCTGATATGAACGTTATTTAACACGATTACCAATTACTAGTATGTCAAAGCTGCCAAGACAATCCAATTAGTATAGTTAACTAGTCACCAATTAGAATAAAGACGATTAATATACAGGTAATAGGTTATTGCACCTGGATTGGAAGTGCAATTTACCGGTACTGTATATTTTGCATTTCGGTTACAAATTTTAATAATAATAATAATAATGCATATTTATAATGCACATATTCCATGTCGTACACATGCTCATTATTACCCAGCTCAATGGATCTGTGTGCACTCACTTCCTTCTCAACTCCTTGGGGAGTAATAGTCTAAATCCAGAAGTTGAATACATGATTATTGAGAAGTGTTAAATAATGTAAATATTAATTGGTTGCAAATATTTGTATCTCTATTATATAGCAGTACATTCAGATTGCTAGGGATAGGATTATATATATAATATAAAAGTACATATGAACACTGTATAGCAAATCTTTCAACTGAAATACTGACCCCTCAATAACTGAACTAACATTTTCTCTTTACATTCTGCATAAAATACCAAAATACCAAATATTTTATTATCTTGTACTTTTATCTTCATACAGACCACGTACTGGGGAACACATTTCAACATATGATATATGTCACTATTTACAATGTGTTCTACTAATTTTTTTATAATATGTAATATAATACTAGTATTAATCGTTGCATTCTTGTAAGTAATACTGTATAGCGTAGTGATTCTGACTCACTCCAATTTATACAGAACACCTCAGGTTGATGCGGAGCATTTTATGTAATCCTAAAATAACTTTCATGAAATGAAAGAAAAGAAGTGTACAGGACTGTACATTGTGTATAGAAAATAGGGGTGGGGGTGGGGGAGTTATATTTATCAATAATATTAACTTCCGGGGGAGGGAAACTGGATAGTTTTCAGATGCGCTATGTTTACCGCATGTTCATATTCAGAACCCAGTCGAAATATAGTAATCAGTTTCGAAGACTTCTGCTCTAATTAATCAACTGATTAATGGTTATGTTGGTATATTTTAAGTATCATTTTTGTATAAAATTCCTGCTTCCTTCAAACATTCCTGTGCTGCATAAAATCCTTGTTTTTTCTGTGAGGTTGTCTCCCTTTGCTCATTCATGTGCCAGCATAGCTGTTATAAATAGTTTAGGCCTCGGCATATACTTGAAACTCTCGTATGTACTAAGAGACCATAGCACTCTCGTATTGATCTCCTATTATCGCCAAGGACCTATTATCCCCTACCCCCTGCTGTAGCGCTTCCGCGTTTGTGATTGATTTGGATTATGGCATATTTTAAATAAAGAACACCTACTAATTACCAATAAATGATAATTGGAGCAATAATTGTATTTTATTTTAAATTAACACCAGTTAGCTTCAAAATTTGCAAATAAGGTCACACTATAGCTATACATGTGCCATAGTAAGTATAATGAAGTTGATGTACATATTCAGAAAAATATCTAGGAAAACGTTCATATTTTAGGCGATAATAGGCTGGTAACCAGTAGAGAAACATATGGTATAAAAATTAGGCATTTCGATTTTGGCATATTTCAACCGGTGTATAGATTCTATTACCTTAGGCAGCACATGGCCCCCAGGTATTGGTCTGAGAGAGGAGGATGAGGACTGCAACACATTGAAGATGTCTCTCTGCGGAGCAGGTTTGCTTATATCGTGTCCTGCTACAGATCTGCTGTTGTCACGGGCGACATCTCGCTGAGCTACAGGTCTGTTGGTCTCACGGAGATCTCTACTAGCGACAAATCTGCTGTTGTCTTGACTCTGGCTTTCTCGCGGCGACACAAATCTGGTGGTTTCTCGGCCGCCATCTCTCTGAGACTTCAGCCTGTTGTTGTCTGCCGTGTTCCTGGCCGACTTGGGGAAAGTTGATCGGACTCGGAACTTGGAGGGGTCGCCTACTACACCTGCAGTACAAGAACATGAAGCGATACAAGATTATTATTTTATTTAATTGGACTTTTAAGGTAGTTTTTTGGGTGTTTTTTTTGGTATTGGGATTTAAAGTCGCTTTCTAGAATCTTTCACTAATATCACGACTTGTCAGTTTAGGGCAGGAGGAAACCCGC
>JAUTBV010150375.1:0-10687 GCA_032361325.1 Lepetodrilus fucensis | reverse complement strand
GAGTGGGATATTCTTGTTAACTGCGACATTAATATTCCAGAGTGAGCTAGCACTCTTAAAAACGACTGGTGGAAATCTAGCCTAGCACAAGCAGACAATAACATACACCGCTCTCCAGCTCCATGCTGTGAGACAAATGCGTCCCAAGGAGGGGACCAGTCTGCCGAAATCAGCTAAGCTGGAAGGCGACTGTAAAAGCATTTAAATCCACACACACACACACATGTACATTAGCATGGAGTTGCTAAGGAGTTATGACTCTGGTAGCGCTACCATTGCTCTGTGGAACGGGGGCCAGCTTGGTGTTTCACAAGATGAATACTTACTTTGAAAGTAGCTTTTGGTTCTGAGGTAGCTGACAGCCAGTCTGAGAATGGAGAGTTTATCCAGCTTGGAGATGACGCTCTGTTCGAAGGGCAGGAGACTGGCCAGGTGGTCCAGTTCCGCGTTCAAGCGTTCTCTGTGTCGCTTGCTGGGATTGCTCTTGGGTGGATCCTTGATAGGCGCCTTGGGACTGGAACCCAAAATAATCACATCATTGAAGAGAATCATAATATCTGTCAAATGAAAACCTATTCTAGCAATGTGTGATACAAGATGTTCCTACTGGTCTCGGCAAGAGGGTCTCAGCCAGTGGGTTTCAACCATTGGGGTTCAGCTAATGGGTCTCAGCCAGAGGGCTCATGAACTCCAGGATTGATATGGTCCTGGGTGTCGTTTCTCGAAGCTCTCTTAGCTGCTAAGGGAACATAGCACTCTCTTTGCCGATAGCTAATACATTGCTAAGAGAGTGCTATGGTCCCTTATAACAGCTAAGAGAGCTTCAAGAAACGATACCCTGTCCCTGACCATAGCTCTACAAGACTTGTTACTCCTATACATATATAGGAAGTAATGACTCTCAGGGCACTACAGGAAGGCACTATATGATGGCACTATATGATGGCACTATAGGATGGCACTACTGAAGGCACTATATGATGGCACTATATGATGGCTCTATATGATGGCACTATAATATGGTTCTATATGATGGCACTATATGATGGTACTACATGACGGCACTATATGATGGCACTATATGATGGCTCTACATGATGGCACTACAGGAAGGCACTATAGGATGGCTCTATATGATGGCACTACATGAAGGCACTATATGATGGCTCTACATGATGGTACTACAGGAAGGCACTAATAGGATGGCACTATATGATGGCACTATATAGGATGGCACTATATGATGGCACTACAGGACAGCACAAGAATAAGATTTATTTAGATGAGTCTTTATATCATAGACAATAGCAATCATAAATTTAAATATTAATACAATGTACTATAGTACCTTGTATTATTCATAGTCTATACTGTCCACAAAAATCATCAATGTTTTGGCCCCATTGGGCATTCTTCAGGATTTCCCTATAAATCACATCTTGTTTGCTGCTTTACAGTTTCTCTCAATTTTTATATTAGTATTAATGTCAGCTAAAACTGGAATCAAAGTTGCTCAAAAGGTGAATCTACATTTAAGCAAATAAATTTGAAATATATATCTATACAAACTTGGGATTAGGAATGGAAGGACAAGATTTGGGATAGAATTTCCCAAGGATCTGTGAAGGTTTCTTATTTTAACAGGCACGCAATCAAAGGTCTATTGTTAGTTCCTTATGCTAAGCATAGATATTCTATTAATGCTATGGATTGATATTCTATTCTCTAAGTTTAGGTATACTTTGCCTGGCTTATCCTATGTATGCATATAGCTATCAGGTATATCATAAACACAGGTGCATGACAAACTACAATAAAATTGAAACCCAACACACAAAACTCTTGATAATTATCTACCATATATTATTGCCTATATATTTATCAGATTCAAACAATACATCTTTTCAATTTGTCTTATCTCATATAAAGGATATATTTCTAAACTAATAGACTTGAACAGTGTCCCCGATAGCCTCCGAGTTCTAATTTAAAATCAATGTTGAGCAATAAAAACCTGGAGAAAGAAAAAAATTGCATGCACACATCAAAGTCTTGTATGACATCTTAGATATATATTTCAAAGTTGAAATTTTTCTCTGATGTCAAAGATGGAATTATTCCCATTGATTTCCTTATCAATTTCACCGATTCAAATGAAAACTTTTATGACCAGAGTTAATGCCCCTGCTTTGAGTTCCAGGGCCAAAGAAAGGCGAAAGTGTCGCGGGGTGCATTCCGGCTACATTGTAAGTCCTGTCGTCATAAAGTTAAAATTTAACCACTAAAGAATCATTAGTAAGATCAAAGTCCTTTATTTTTAGTGGAATCACAATTTCATTAGTTGTCTGCCCTTCCTATGCCCTGCATGTTAACAGTGCCCTGATTACGGAGTGTGTACAACAGCGACACTGAACAACCACCATCTAGACAGCTACATTATTTGCTAATATCAAAATATTGTTTCAGTAACATGGCCTAAAGCAATCAACAAGGTTTAATTTTTGTTTCATGATCATACAGGGAATACTTTTTAAAAAATGGAGAAAAAAAATGGAGAAAAGAACCAACTATTTTGGTAAATTATATTTAATTTTTCTCTCTCGCAAGCAGCAGTGATGTTATAAACAGCTGTCATATTTCGGCAACTCTTATCAACTCGGACCTGTTTAATTGGGAATTAGATCGTCAATGAGTTAATTTGTCGAAGAATCATGCATTGTACTGTGACCCACTACAGAAGTCCTTAGGGAGCCAGTCTATTAAGGTCTCGTTAAGGCCTTCTACTATTGTCATTTTGCATAATGCATCTGTCGCAAGGCTCCAGTGGTTTTCTGTATTTAAGGGGCAGACAATCACGGACAGATGGGGCTCAATAGAGCAATCGGGGGAGTTCCATAACTTGAAGTGCCCCTCGCGTCATCTATCAACATTTTGATAAACTCTCAGTTCGCGATTTTCTACGGCAATTAAGCTTGGGCAATTCAAGAATCCCTGGACTATGGACTCAATGACCATGATGTAATGCATCATTTAGCTCAGATACACAGTTAACTAACTACTGGTTAGACGACACATCTCAATTATATGCTGGCTAGTTTTATCTGCAAGCAATTGCTAGACACAGGCTTTGCATTGCGAGCACAATATGTGGTTACGACCTGGAATCAAGCAAACTGATGTCGTTACAAAAAGACATCCAAAGACGGCGGGATGTCATCCCACCAGACATTACATACACCAGAAAACATCTCCAAAGGTACAAATTAAATATATGTAAAAGAAAATACATGGGTTTAAAGCTACAGAAATAATTATTAGGTTTTAAAAGTTCATAATAAATAACTTAGACATGGATAAGAAAATAACAAAAGAAAAAATATATAAAACGAATTCATTCATTCAAAGAGAAAAAACATTATTTTAACATAGCTAAGTATTATTGTGTATTTAAATGTTATAGTGGACTTGGTAGAATGAAGAAAGTATACATTGTAAGTGCAAGATCAACTAGATCTGATTTTGTTTAAGAATTGATCAACAAACAAGAAAGTGTGTATTACTTAGAAAATATACAAGAGAATAAATAATAAATTGGACACTGGTATCCTCCGATGACAGATGTTGCCAAAGATTTCTAACTAGCTACTCCATTTCATTTCCTTCCAATTATATTATTCTTTTCTCATCATCGTCATAGGTTTAAATTGTTTCGTAACTTGCCACAGTTAATAACAACTATGGGATCTTCTCAATGGGTTCAGCACTTGAGATTTTGAAACCACTTGCCAAAATCCCCTTGACATCTCCTCAAAACACACCTCTTCCTATTTGACATGTCCTTAGTTTAACAGTCATCCCCTTAATTTAACAGTCTCTAAGGAGAAGAGTAAACAAGATGTTAAAGTGTGGTGGTGCACTGGATAGCCTCTGTTCCGACACTGTGGAGCTGATAGGCTTTATACACTGCAAAGGTTATAGTGATATCAGGTTGGGACAATATGGGGTGGGGGTGTGGTTGATGCTGAGGGTGGATGATGGTGCATTTGAGTTGGGGGAAGAGGTGGCTGGTGTGAGGAGAGGTACTTGGGGTGGAAGCTGTGGTCTGTGGGTGGATGTGCTGGGGTGAATGCTGGGACTGAGTAGATGCTGGGTGTCAAGGTGGAATGTGAAGGCTGGGGGTTGAAGGGTGGATGAGGTGGGGGTGGAAGCTCTGGTCTGTGATGGATGTGCTGGGGTTGATGTTGGGATTGGGTGGATTCTGAGTGTCAGGGTGGAATGTGAAGGCTGGGGGTTGAAGGTTGGATGAGGTGGGGGTGGAAGCTCTGGTCTGTGATGGATGTACTGGGGTTGATGTTGGGAGTGGGTGGATTCTGGGTGTCAGGGTGGAGTGTGGAGGCTGGGGGTTGAATCGGGTGTGGGGTAGTGGTGGAAGCCTGGTCTATGGGTGAGAGTTACACTGGGGTGGATGCTAGACAGGTATAGGGGTAATGGGTGAGGGTGAGATTTATTTTTCTTCAGAGGGTGGCGAGCACACTGAGCAGACATACTGGCACCTACACATTTTGTTATTTTCACAAGAAGTGTGGGACAAATACAATCATTTATACATGTAAATTCACAATTAAACTATTTCATATCTTCAAAAAAGATATATCCATTATAGTTCTTCAATAAGTACTTGTGGTTTCTTGTGTTATTTCAGGGTATTCTATAGACAAGACAAAATAATCAGACAACATTGACAACTAATGACAAATGACATGTATATTTCATGACTTTATCTTCATTTGATTGACAGTGAAATGGAACACATTTGTGATTAATGTTAAGCTGTGCTCCCATTAAAATAAATGCACGATTGAGGTGAATTCTAAATGAACTGACAAACTGAAGTATTCACATTGTATTCACGTCAGAGTTTGCCTTGTTGTCAGTGTAACCAGTGTAACATTGACCGTTCATTGTGAAAACTTACAAAGTGCTGATCACCATCAGCAAACAAAAATTAATAGAATGAGACCACTTTGATAATTAACAAACGCATAATGTACGTTTTTGTTTTTTTTAGTCCTCTGGACAATTTGTACTTCTGGCGTGAAATTGACAATGAATTGACATACAAACTGGAACAAACATTTAGCATGAAATAACTTGAGTATATCATTAACTTAATTAAATGAATATAAATAGGTGACACATGGAAATGTTAATTGTATAATAATTAACAGAAACAGTACAGTTAATTGTTGACATACAAATGTGATCTCAAAAAGGAACAAAGACATAAGAAATAATGCATTTTTATGATAAAGTAATTTATGGAACTATAACATACTTTGGGGGAATTGGAATGTTAGTTTGTATTGAAAATGATTGGTTACAGTGTGTACTACCATAGATACCATAAGTGAAAGAATCTTGAAAGCGACTCTAAACTACAGTTTAAAATTAAAAAATTAAAGTTATTATATATATATATATATCCCCATCATGTCTAAAGCTCTTTCTTTCTAACAAATTATTTGTTTCAAGTAATGTCATTGATATTAATAAGTATACTAATCATTACATCCTATCATAATTCTGAGATATCTAATAACAATACTTCCTATTGACAAACATATCTCAAATGATATCACTACATAAGCTTGGGCACAGGCATCGTTCTTTAGGGCATCTCTGGTTGCCTCCAGCATGGACAGGGTTAATGCAGCTCCTTAAGGTCAATTGAGATTAAATTGTGGATACTGTGTTTGACTTCAGACACATATTTAGACACAAATCTCTCTTGTGATTAAATTGGGAATAAATTATACAACTTAAATTTAGACACAAATCTTTCTCATCAAAATGCTTTAAAACGTACATGTATGTCACTATTAGTACGACACTACCCAGGTTAACCTATAACCATGTACCTGGTAAATCCCCTAGTAGGGATCACAACACCCCTGGAGTACCCTCGTTAAGTACAGGTGGGGCTCATTCACCCCTTGGGGTATACGGTGCATCCTGATTCCGGGTCAAGGGTGGAGATGGGAACGAGCGAGAGGATTTGAGGACAGTAAAGTGTGGGGTATTTGCGGACGACAGGATACGGAAATTGCCGGTGTGGGTGAATGTCGACATCCAGGGGTGTCACAGGGGTCATTAGTAGATTTAAGGGATGTTTCTAGGGATGTGTGCCAGCCATGATTAGGGGATACACAGGAGTTATCTATATGGTCATTGGGGTATATGGTAAGCTGAAAATGTGCGACATTCGGGGCTGAGTTTCTACTAGTCTACACGTGAACCGTAATAAATCCTGTCATAAAAATACCTAGGGACCTGATGTAAACACAAGGATCCAAGAAAGAAGTCAGATTTCACATAAACACCACCAGCTAAGAAAGAAGTCAGATTTACTGTAATAAACAAGCAACTAAGAAAGAACTCACCAAAAGGTGAGAAGCGATGAAAAAAATGTCAAGTTTTCAGTAAATAGTCTGTGGCATATCTATGCTACAGAATGTATTGGAGATCAATCTAGAAAACTTTATTTGAAATATTCACTTTTTAATTATGAACAATATTTGAATATATGTCAGTTCAGATGCCTATGTCAATTTTAAAACCATAGCTAACCTTAATGACAAATTCCTGTTGTTCCTTCTCTTGACTATTCAATTGTTCCTTCTCTGAAGACTATTCAACTATCAGAAACATCATCATCAGAGTGTGATCATACAGCCATTATATAGCACTACACATGAAACCAACAATAACCAGTCCATTTAACATATTAAATGACCCGAAAAAAAGTATTCAAAATTTATAATACATTATAAAATCAATAAGAACAAATATTTAATAATTTCAAGAATAGAATTATTCAGATTAAATCTTGTAACATCTCATTTCTCAATTATTCTGTCTGTGATTCTCAAAGTGATGGCTGTATTTCTCTTAGACAGGTGACGGGATTTTGGCGATGCAATTTTCCCCGTTGTAAGGATGGAAGGGCGGAGCTCAACTCAGCCTGTATAATTTCCACTTGAGCGAACCCTATAATGGCCACGGGCGTGAAAGGGGCCCCGTATGCTCCCAACAATGGGGGACATGGGGCCGCTTGCTCTCCACAAGAACTGTCAGTGACGATGACTTCCGCTTTAGTGTAAACAATCTGCTTCTTGATCATCAATTTAATTATCATATCTTTTAGGGGGAAAAAATCTGGAAAATCGCTGACATTCTGCCTTAGGCCACCATGTTTTTATCAATACCGTTCTGTAGAGTTCCCTAATTGAGATATGTGGACATTGTCTCATGCCTCGAACAGAACGTAATTACCCTTCGTCTAATTGTATTTATGACACACTTTATTAATCTGATATAATATTTTTCATACACAATTGTCTATAACTTACTATAAGAGAACTTTCAAGGTAATATTACAATTTCAATATTTTTAGATTTGTTAATTTAAATAAAATATGCATAATGGTTGCAATATTGAATATTAAATTATAAATGATAATTATTTTTTAATTCTTATTAATGCATGATAAAGATGGTACCGCGTAACCCTCTCCATGCTGGAGGCAACCGGAGATGCCATAATTATCTTATATAAGCTTTAATAACAATAGAACATATCAATATTGGTTTGATTTTTGTTCATATTTACAATTGAAGATTTTCTTCTTAACAAATACACTGGCAAAATAAATTTAGCATACATTATAACAATACTGACCTAAACCAATAAGCCACGTTTATTATATTGGATGTTATCATATGAAATGATACACCTTTTACAATGAATGTCATAATATTAAATACAAACAGTGCAAGACAGAGACATTTCCAAAACCAAGTAAATAAACAAAGGCATACATGCTTAAATGAGCTTTTTGTTTGGCTGCGATATTTCAAACTGTGGTCTAAATGTGTGACTGTTATAATCCCTGGTGATATGTGTGTGCCACTGAGTACCAGGTGTATTATGAAGACCACAGTACACCTGGCTTGCCTCAGTTTACTTTGCCTGGAGTCATTCCACACACTCGTATCAATTTTACTCAAATCTATCTCATATCATATCATTTCTTTCCACATGAATGATTCATTGATCACCCTCTTGGCATGAAAATCTCGGGGTCATCACAGTTCAAACTCATCCAATCATCCTTTTCATATTTTTTTATATTATTATATTATGTTTTCTCTTGTCATTTAACATGTTCAAACATTAAAATCAAATTCAAATTATTATTTTTTAAACATTTTTTGGTGGTAAAATAAATATTTGAAAAATAAATCCAGTCTTAATTTAGAAAACGGTAATCATTACATGTTAAGCAATCACTCTTCAAATACTGTTTATAGCGGGTTGAATGGACCATGTTGAAATGGACGTGATATATACACCATGCCTGTGTAATGAGATGGTTGCTGTGTCATGAAATCTATGGAAAGTGATACTGATTGAGGTATGATGGATTGCCTGGTGCCTGTCAATTGCTGGGGAAGCTATTTACAGTGGTCCAGGATGTATTGGGTCCAGCTACCAGCTCAGCCCTTTGAACACAGGACTAGCAGAGGACTAACAGGAGACATGGCAGTAACATGGCATTAATGACAGCAGCATGGAAATAATGGCAGCAACATGGCAGTAATGACAGTAATGTAATGACAGTAATGACAGTAGCATATTATTAATGACAGTAATGTCAGTAACCTGGCATTAATGACAGTAACATGACAGTAATTACAGTAATAACATCAACATGACATTAATGACAGTAACCTGGCAGTAATGACAGTAACCTGGCATTAATGACAGTAACATGACAGTAATGACAGTAACATGGCAGTAATGACAGTAACATGGCAGTAATGACAGTAACATGGCAGTAATGACAGTAATAACATCAACATGACATTAATGACAGTAACATTACATTAATGACAGTAACATGGCAGCAATGACAGTAACTTGGCAGTAATGACATTAACATGGCATTAATGACAGTAATAACATCAACATGACATTAATGACAGTAACATGGCAGTAATGACAGTAACATGGCATTAATGACAGTAACATGACAGTAATGACAGTAACATGGCATTAATGACAGTTAAAAGACTGGGTCACTAACTTGGCAATGTTGTGCCTTGAATGATAAATATATACGTTTTATTATGTGTGAAAACCTGAGATACATACATCATACATATGATAATTAGCCTATTAGGTAAACATTTACAAAATCTCTAATATTTAACTCAGTATATCTGTCAAATATGTCTTTGAATATTTAAAAAACAACCTGTGATGTTTACATGTGGATGAAAACCTGATAGACATAATAATATAATAATTAAATTAGATTGAGAGCTCTGGTAAATATATTAACCCCCCCCCCCCCACACACACACACAAACACACCAAAAAATAAAAAACCCAGTTCAATACAGTTGTCACAAACATGATTGACACATGACTTAATGTTTATGGAGGTTTCATTGTGTTGTCATAAAAAAAAATGTTTTGGAAAGAATTTGTCTGAGAAATGATACATTGTTTTGTTCTTCAGAAAAAAACCTATGAGGCCATTGACTATACAGATACACTGGATTACACTGTAACACTGCTGACTCTTCTGATTACAGCTGTCAGTGCCGTTGATTTAACCCAGCCATATCAAGATGCCCCTCCATATCAAATGTGCACCCCCGTTCTGCACCCAACACCTGTACTATCCAGGTAACAATTGATTTCACGGTCTGTGCTGCAATATCACAGTTGAATGATCATCGCACTGTTCACGTCTGGAGAATATCTTGGTCATATAATGCCGGGTGCAGATTTTAGGGAGGTTCGTAATGTCATTATGAAACTGGCAGAGATTGGACAGTTCAGCGCGGAGTTTTGAATAGTTCGGTACGGTCCTGTGACAGTGAATGCTTCGCATGACAATGTCATATCTCTCTCATAATTGATAATCAATCACCATCTACATTGACATACATATATCTGACCTTTCAGCTTAAATTGGCAAGCTCATCTCTACATGCAATATTACATATTTTGATAATATGATAAAAGATCTACTATAATAATATGATGTTATGTCGCCAATGACAACATTGCACTGTTCTAAATATAACAAATGCTATTTGCTCATAGACTGGCTTCGCAAACCACTGTTCTATATATTGTCAACATCAGATTATTGGACATTGGGAGGGAATTTGCACATAGAATGGTGCTCACCAAGGTCAGGGAGTAGGTATAATTAGTTGGGGGTGGGGGTGTATAGATTAGTGAGTTATTGAAAACAAATATCATATTTGGTGGGGAAATATATAGCTGTATTGACCCCATTAATGACCTGTTACTTCTGCAAAGATAATCTTGTAACTTTTATGCTGTCAATTTTAAAGACGTTTTGCAGAACCTTTAACCTACATTTTAGTTTAGTTGTATACCATTTGAAGTCTATTCACATTGAATTCTGATGCTATAGCATTTCATACTTAATAATTTTACTAGAAAAATCTCTGACAGGTATGAATATAACATGTAAACACTATTAGCTAAATTATGAATATCTATGGTATACTGTAAATCATGAAATTAATGCGTCACTAATTTAATGCAACCTCTAGATTTTAGACATAAATGCGACACCAATAA
>JAUTBV010150364.1:0-10688 GCA_032361325.1 Lepetodrilus fucensis | reverse complement strand
CTGGAGGATAACTATGCAAATTAGTAATTCTTGACCAATCAGTGAAGTTGAAAAATGTTATCTCCGGGTGAATAACAGTGCTCCTCCTGATGTTATCTCCAGTGGGAGCCAGTTTTGGGTGATAGAAAACGTTACCAGTCCTCGCTGAAAATAACCCGTCGTGGGTGTGCAGATAGTCTCTATTTCGAAAACTGCAATATCGTGTCAGAAAGGTAACTTTCGTGAACATTTATGCCGGGTGGGATTTGAAGCTGGAACCCTTTTATCCAGAATCCAGATTATTTATTTATTTTTAATTGAGGTTTAGAGGCACTTTCTAGATTTGTTCACTAATATCACTGTCAGTTTAGGGCAGGAGGTAACCCACAACATCCGTAGCGCTGAATGTTGAAGTAAACCTGCGAGCACCGGCTGGTACTGACAAGACCAAGGATAATAACTGCGTTGCCACTCTACAGACAGCCCATCCAATCAATATCGTGTCAGAAAGGTAACTTTTGCAAAAATTGATGCCGGGTGGGATTTGAACCTGGAACCTTTGGTTCCAAAGCCAAACGTTTTTATTTTAATTTTAATTTTTTTTTTTTTAACATTGTATTTTCAGCCCAACGTTCTACCACTCTACCACTGCGCTACAACCTGTGCCAGAATCCAGATTATTTTGATCAGTTATACCATTATTACCAAGCAAATAGTGAGAGTTAATAGTACAGTGTCTCATTACCATCATCCTGGATAATCTTCTGGAGGTAGTCGACCATGAGGTTGCGGAGAGCTCGTTTGTACGGAGGACCGAGACGGTGAGGAAACACGACGGACGTGTCAACGACAGTGCGGTGGATGATCTAGAATGAGGAAACAAAACATTCTTACTGTACTGAACATCTATTTCTAGAAACAAAATATATGTCCTTACAATTTCAATATTTAATTGAAGTATTGACAATAACTTCTAATAAATGGAAGAGAAGCCACAATTTGAAGAACGGGGTGGGGGGGGTGTAAAAATGGGGTGGGGTGTTTGTGTGTGGTGGGTGTTGGGGGTGGGGGTGTGTGGGTGTGTGTGTGTGTTGGACATGTTCCGAATAAGCTGCCGATGTCCCAAGAAAGTAAAAATGTTAGAAATCATTGTATCATACTTGATAGGTGTGTAGAAGAATTATGGACAGTGTGCATACATTAGAATGGCAATGGCACATGGCCTACCCCTCCCCAAAGTACGTACCTTGACAGAGATGAGGTCACTCTCCAGACTGTGGCCCATCAGGATGGTTTTGTCTGTGAGGAGACTGAGCAGGACGGCCTGCACGTCCCGTAGAGTGGTGTGCACGCCCTGCATGTCCTGCTCCGTGATGCCGCTGAAGCGTGTGTTGTAGTCCACCACGGGGAACGCCGGCTTCACCAGCGTCTCATACACGGGCTTCGACTGCGGGTCGATGACTGTTACACGGGCCAGCTCCATCCCACCTTTAGTGTACACCTGAAGACAGACGTCATGACACTGCTGTAACCCATCTCAGTGTATTGTGTTAACCCATCTTAGTGTATTGTGCAGGGATCAAAATTAACACTAACCCGTTAGCACGGGCCATTTCTCCCAAGGATTAGTAGAAATTAATAACATTTGTTAGTAAGTTTTAACGTTAATTTCTATCGCAATATCGCTGATGTGGTAACTCATCTTGGTGTATTGTGTAAAGAGTCAATGTTCAAATAGTAAAAGGTTATACCACAAAGTAAGCATGATTTAGATATTTTAATGTTATGTAGGTAAGTGGTGTACACCTAAAGACAGATGCCACAATCTTATTGAACTCATTGTGTCTTATTAAAGAGGCAATGATGGAATCATGAAATAAACCTTTTGTCACAGTGTAGGGATATCAGATGCCACTGACCAATGCTGCACATTATTAACACAAGCAGAGCGCAGAATGAAGCCAAATGTATAGCAATACTGGAGTTGTATGTATGTGAATTGTATGTATCTCCAGGGGTGGACTGACCATTTCACAGTCCATGGCGTACACTCCATAGTCTCCATCTATAGCTGGAGATGTCGGAATGGTCTTCATGTAGCCCGTGACATTCTCATACTTGTTGGATTCATACACATGGCACTGGAAGCAAAAAATCATTACACAAATACATACATCATGCAAAACAAATGACTAATTATTAAATAATGATGTTAACAAATTTCAGATTGGTCAAAGCTTATCATAAGCTATGATAAAACATCAATAGGCATCACTAACATCATTTTTAGTTTAAATTGGGGTTGAGACATGCTTTTAAGATTCTTTCACTTATATCACGGCTTGTACAGAACTACAAACATGTGCTGACTTGTAAGTTTGTCTTCACAGTAGAAGATGAATAGGTAGTGTGACATACCTTGCACACCTGACATCCCTCGGCGTCCAGGAAGCCCCCACAACAGTTGTAGCTTGAAACCAAGGCTCTGTCAACTGGACAGAAAACAATGAATGAATTAGTGCTTGAATGCATGCATGCATGAATGAATGAATGAATGAATGAGTGCTTTATGTCACAGTGGGAATATTTCACACTCATATGACAAAGAATTACAGTTCAAAAGATATGATGCCTAAGCTAAAATAGGGTCTTAGGTTAATTCAACATGGCTGCTTTTATTTAGCTTGGTCCTGTATAAGATCTCACTGGTCCTGTCTCTAGTAATTATGAAACTTCTTGAGTACAATTTCATGCTCAATTTTGGGATTTGTGAACAAAACCTTGAGTTGAGCATGAAATCGCACTCCAAGTTCCGTAATTTTGGTGATCATGTACTAAATTATATGTGGTAAAATGTCAAACCTCTTTTCTTCCATGCTTTTCCCCAGTGGTATACACACTCTTCTTGGCGGTTGTAGTTGCCATTGGGAAACACGATGAATCTCTTTCCACACCGGACACAATTCTTTTCATGAGCTGTAAACCAGAAATCAAACAAATTAAAAAGGAGATGAGATTACGTAACTTTCCGAGTACGATTTCATGCTCAGACTCAAAATTTACATGATGTTTTATGAAGAAAATTCTGAGTTGAGGATGAAATCTCGAGGTAAGGCCACAGTTGGTGAAGAACTAAGGGAAATAACTCTAAATTACTAATAGACACGAACCGTACCCATTCTTTGCTGGGTAGCCAAGAATGACACCACAAGTTTTTCAGCCTGTGATTCAGTGTGGGGCAGGAACGAATCCTAGATACTCTCAGGTTCTCGGGTCAACCATCCATGAACCACAACAAGTTCGAACTTAAACCTAAGCAATCAAGACCATGTAGCGCACTAAGTAATGTACATACGTTTCAAGATGACGTCCTTGTCACCGCGGTCCTTGTAGAACATAGCGGCTGGACCTCCTTCAGGAGAAGGCATCGGGAACCCATTCTCCTTCATCAGCTCCTCCGTCAGAATATAGCAGCTCAGCCTCTTGTACAACTCAGCTCCTGTAATAATAACAATAATAATAATAATAATAATAATAATAATAAACAATAATAATAATAATAAACAATAATAATAATAATAATAAACATTAATAATAATAATAATAATAATAATAATAACTTAATAATAATAAACAACTAACACATTTTAAACAATGATGTAAACAATGCACTAATTACCACGGAAGTCGTCAGTAGGGCCCTTATTCACTCCCGAGCGGTTCATGGTGAACGTGGTCCTGGTGGCGTTCTTCCCTCCCAGCATGGCCTCATGGGACTGCTTGACGACCTTATATGGGCTTGACTTGGTGGACTTTGGGTGGGCCTGTTCGACCTCCACTCGCAGCCTCTTGATGGCGTTGACGGCCACGCGCAGGTAGATGTTCTTGTTGGTGGCGCGCTTGTACACAGCCGCTTCCTCCTGCTGACCCTGGCAAGCAGTAACATATGTACATTACATTATTGTAATTCCATTGAGATTACGAAACATTTTGAGAATAATTTCATTTTGAGGCTCAAATTTCATACGGGGATTTGTGAACAAAGTTTTGAGTTGAGTATGAAATCGTACTCAAAAACGCTTCGTAATATCGGATTGATTGATTGAATTAGTGCTTTACGTCGCAGCGGGAATATTCACCCACAGGTGATGACATAATCTCAGAGCAGGAAATATTGCTAGTGAAAGCAGCTCAGAAGTCCTGTTAAACTGGGTATGTCTAAAAATAGAATTCGCTTCACTTACATCTCCTATACACAAATCAGTGATTAAGGGACAGGTATTGTACTGATGGTGGATAAAGCTACCTTTTCATATGCTCCTTCCTCAGACTTGCAGATCTTTAAGCACTCTTCTATGATGAGATTCAGATAGCGCTGCCGTATATTGCTGGGGACTTTGCTGCCGAACTCTGTTGGTATAGTGGGACGCTTTATGTTTGTCTGTGAACACAAGGGAATACAAAACATTACCAGCCCTGAACATGAATCATAATGGAAATAGAGACAATCACAAGGTCACAGAGTTACTGACCAAGTTACAAAGAAACTGACCGAGGCACAAGGGCTACTTCTTTTGCCTGAATCGTCTAGATTCAGCCAACTGGCTAATTTCTAGCTGATTTGTGCTGTTAGCTGATTTGTGTGGCTGGAGGGAAGTCAGCCGAGTTGTTTTATATGCATTTTTGCCGCCATGTGACCATACTCTTGAACCAGAAAAAGCAGCTAGCCGATTTAGGCAAAAGAAACGCCTCTACAGCGATACTGACCAGGGTGGGGTTGTGAGCCTTCCTCTTCTGACCTTTCTGCACTGTGATGGACACTGTCCGCTTGTCTTCATCTCGGTCATCTAGACTCGAGCGACCCGACAATCTGGACTTGCCCATTTTATTCTTAGAACTAGAGGAACCCTGAAATAAGTACCATAATCCTCAAGATGTGCCAGTCGGATAATATTCACAAGAAATGTATTCTATGCAATACAAAAACAAACAGCATCCATGTTCAATATGGTAATTGGGGTTACTTAAAAATTACATGTTAATGGATTTTTCTTCAGCCAAGAGGTAATAAAATCCCACTTGACATTAATTATTTATGAATGGGAAGTCATAGCATTAAGAACAGTTTGTAGCCGTACTAGAAGAATCGCTAAGATTGTTGTACGATCGTAAGAACGTTTCGAGAATAAGTCCTCCAATGAGCAACATTTCAACATGCATGTTATTTAGACAATATTCTGCAATGCTGGGTAGGTACATACAGCTTCAGCTTGAACCAGTCTAGACTCTGCAGCCTCCAGTGCTCTCCGCTGCATCTCTGCCAGACGGTTATGCATGACCTGGGCTGCACTGATCTTCACTGGGGCCCTGACTGTGCTTGCTGTAGAGGTGTGGGAGGCCTGGCAATAAACAAAAATATTCTTTGTAATGATTAATATTAACTCACTTAACAGTGTGTGACCACTGGTGTATATATAGAATGTGTTGTGTTATAGATAGAAGATGATATTCCACAAAATATTTTGCATTCTCAGCGAGAAGAGTGCAAATAAATTTCAGTGGAAAAACAGTACAGGTAAGATTATTTAATCAGACTTTATATTCTGCATTTTAGTATCAAGAACACAATTACATAACCACAGAATTCTCTAGATCTGATGAAAATTCTCATCCCATCAGTTTGCAGATGGGAGACGACTTACACTTGAACCAATTTCACGCGCAACTCTCTTCTTGCCAGGAAGTGACGGTTCGGACATTTTAGTCTGGGCAGCCTCTTTCTGAAACACCCAGTGATGAATCTGATGAAGCGACGTGATTTTTAAGATATAGAATATATGGACACAATTTTAAAATGATCCATTTTAATTTTGTGGTATGATTTATTTAATTTTCTTAATTTTATTGTTCCAATTAATTTTCTTAATTACTGCTAATCCTACAAAATTCCAAACTATGTAGAATCAATTTTATTTTATTTTTAATATGTTTGTTGTAAGAAATCTAATTATGTCAAATTCATTCAAGATTAACCTTATTGTTTTTGAATTACAGTTCCATTGGACACTAGTAGTGAGGTTAAATTAATAGACTTGCATTAGGACCCCTCAAGTTGAATTTAAAAAATGTTAAATATGTGACAAGGGACAGAATTATTGTATATATTTGTTATGCAATATAAATATGTAGTATTTCATGTAGAGACTGGGGGTTTGATATATATTATGATAATTTTATCTTAAGCAATCACCTTTCTCTCATTTTTCCTGTTCCCATTGCTGGCAACAGGAGGTCGGTCTTCATTAAATATCCTTAGACACTCCTCAAACGTGTCGCCGTCGTCACATTCAAAGTCGCTGTCTTCCAGAAACGCTGCCATTTCCTCTGCGCTCATGTCCACACCGTTGTGGTTTTTGGACACGCCACTCGAAGTCCCTGCTTCCTCTTCACTCTCCGAACCAAACAAGTCGGCATTAATGTGAGCGAGTTCTTTAGCCTTTTTCGATTTTTCTTTCGATGACGAAGTATGGGAGGTGGACGATGGTTTCTCATGCTTGGTTTTTGTTTCCTTGGATCCCGTCTTACTTGAATGATGACTATGGCGATTGGAACTACTGGAACTATGCTTAGAACTACTTTGACTGTGTCTGTTGCTGGAGTTGTTCGCACTGGAGGTATTCTTGGAATCTTTCAGTCGCTTTACATTCCCATCTAGGGTTCCTTCTTTTGAGTCTTTGTGGGAGTCTTTCCTATGTGAACCATCTTTGGAAGAAGACTTGTGTTTGTTCTGTGATTGTGAACTACTGATGTGAGATGCAGAATGTTTTTTCTCGGAACTGGAAGATTTCGTTGAATCTTTGTCGACTTTATTAGAAGTACTGGAGTTCGATTTTGAATCATTATTCTTTTTATGCTTCGACTTTTCTTCAATACTTGAGCCAGAACTATGAGTTTTCTTTTCATTTGATGAGCTTTTTTTGGATGACGATCTACTACTACTCGACTTCTTGGAAACGTCAGCTGACTTGCTCGATTTAATATTGCTAGATGTATCACAGGAATTTTTGGAAGTATGTTTCTGAGACGCACTTTGACTAGAAAGTTTCCCTGATAAGTTTGACTTTTCAGATTTGTCTTTGGATTTGTTGCCACTCGGTTTTAATTTTAGTTCGTTGGGTTCTGTTTTATTCTGAGAATGTTCACTATTACTCTTGTCTTTACCAGCTGGTTTCCTAACAGGGTGATTCAACTCATTTTCACTAATATCAATCTTCTTATCACTGGCTTTTGGAACACTTTGAATATCTTTGAAAAAGGGTTTCACAGAGAATATTTCATTGACTTCATCGTCCGTGTCCTCATCCAATGGGGATTCATATCTCCCTGAGTCCACCATGAGCTCAGACTTATCGAGATCGTCATCACTGCTAAACATGGCTTCATCTGATATGACATCGGAATCGCCAAAGTCGTTTATGTCCACGCACATGTCGGGAACCTGCTTGTTATTGTCAGTTTTGGCACGCTTGCTGGGGACATACACGACCTCGCCGACCTCTGCAGGAGGAGCATTAGCTGTCACTACGAAATTGTTGACAGGATCGTACTCGAGGTCCGTGTCCGCCGTCTTCTTCATCTTCTTCAACTGGGTGATTGGCGTTGGATTATACTGTGGCACAGAACTCGGAACATACTCCGGAACGACCACCGGAACGCTTGGTGTAACTGCTTTCCGCTTTTTCGCCTTTGGAGACGTCTTTTTGAGAGCTGATGGAGTGTATTCAGTCTTCTTTGCACTCTCCTTAGGAACACTACCGGGTTTGTATTCAATGCTGGTGTCGGGCTTGCTCCCCGGTACGTGGTTTGGCTCGTATTCAGGGACCTCGACTGCAGGCCCACCAGGCTGGTACAGACAATCCGTTGAGATGCGACGCGTCTTGTCGGCGCCGACAATGTCGTACTTGGGAGTGGGCTCGTAGACTGGACCCTCGGCAGTATCATTATCACTGACAGAATACTCCTCATCTCCCTCATTGCTGCCGTTCAGGGACGGAAACTGTCCCGAGGATCCAGTCTCTTTTAAGTAACCGCCAGAGCCCACTGGCTTGGACCCTGTCGGCCCGCTGCATGCTGTACTGCCAGGAGTAGAGAGAAGCGACGGCGCTGGTGAAGACGGACGTCTAGCTCCAACAAAACCAGCTGTCGATCCGAATGTGGACACATCTAAAATACAACATTGCATTTATTTATTACGTTAAACATGAGTGAGTGATTATGTAACGTTGCTGCAGGAATCTTTCAGGCATTTGCGACGACAAGTTAAACATGAGCATCTCTGGTTTGTGAAACATATGGCCATGCTGGATTAATAATGTTATTAATAATGTTAATCACAAGTATTTACTTCCAACTCACTCCATGCTGGAGGCAACCAGAGCTTCCCTAAAGAGCCATGCCTGTGCATAATCATGGTAATCCAGCAAGGATCTAAAGGGTTAATCATCTCCATGTGGGGTTAGGTTATTTAGGGCATCTTTGGTTGTCTAGCCGGGTGTACTTTGTCGTGGTTATTCAACATATTTAGCGACAGCTACCATACATAGAAATATTTTTTATTAATGGTGCAAAGGTTTCTGAACTATATATGGTAACGAGGCATGCGCGTAGCTGCCTATTAGCAGATACGCAGACACATTCACATCAATTTCCTAGCCAACATTTAATTTTTAAACAAAACTATATGCATATAGTAGTTACAGTACTGGCGCTTCCACATTAAAATACCTCTACCTAGGTGCCTGCTAGGTATTAAAGTATTTATCAGCTTTAGAAAGTTGCTAATTGTTTTACTGACCCCAGCTTTAGAAAGTTGCTCATTCTTTTAATGACCCTCAGTTAGCTGGACATACACCAGCCTTAGATGCTAATTAACTCACTAATGTATCTGGCCTTGTGTGGCATATTGGGTGAAATTACTGAATATGTAGGATTACTTGGACCACATTTTAGTTACAGGGTTCGCAATATTAACTCGCCCAGGCCATTCCTCCCAATGCTAAAGGTATCCTAAGGGCGAGTAGAAATTCATAACATTTGTTATATGAATCACTAAATATATCGAGTATGTTCTATCGCTGTAGTTACTTAGTGATTCATTTGAATGTGGAACAATATGAGCTGATGAGTAAGAGTTATTAACAACTTCAAGTATCGAAAACTGAAAACAGCTGACGGTGGCAAGAATAAATGAGAACTCAAATAGTAATTACAATAAACAATGATAAAACAATTAAAGAAAACACAAGAAACAGTGACATATATTTCCTACAAACAAGCCTAACCACCACGCCTTTATTAATGTATCAATAATGTTTATTTCAACTTTCAACGCGTTGTTTACAAATGATACAGTCAACATGGTTTAGCATCACCTTTGTTTTCAGCCCTTTTAACATGTCTCAAGTGGCAATAAGGCCGTTCGCACAAGCCACTTAGATAGTACGGACAATCTACTCCTTTAAAATATCCAGAAGTTGCAAACATATCTTATGAAGCTTTGCATCTAGTTGTGCAATGACGCTTATTTCAATATAAGATTTTGACAGCGAGTTTTGTCAGTGCGCCGCCATGTTTGATCTCGCGAAAGTTCGCAAATATTATTGAATAAAATTAGTGCTAATTGAACAAAGTACAGTGAAATCTAAATCATTTATTAGAAACTATCCTCATAAGTTAGAAGTTTTCAGCGAATTATAAAGCTTGCAAAAATAAAATAAATAACAAACAATGCAAGGGAGATAACTCACGTTGGCTAGCGCCATGCTTAGTCGTAAGCGAAAGAAAACTAGAAATTTACCAGGAAATGTGACGGCAGTGGTCAAGAAAACATCAAAAACGGTTTAATTTGATCCACGGTATTCAAGACATATTTTTCTAGCATACGCAAATCTAATGCATACTTAGTATTACAGGTTTACTCAGCTCTATGTAACCTAAGTAAGTTAGTAGGTGTTGATCTTTTCATCACGATCAAAGTCCCCCTCGCCCCCTGTCGTCAACATACATTCACTGAATTATAGACATACTGCTGCATCGGACTACCGTTACAATGTAAATACTGCAGGCATATTGCCTGTTCAGCGAGCCATCATACTAAGTGGTTAATATTGAGATCGGTGGGACAAATAGCAAAGTCTCAACTATCTACTTTGTTTACACAAAGTTGAAACAAATATTTATTTTATCTCATTGTTTTTGTGGGTACAACAGAACGATCAAAGCATAAAGTGGTATGATTTCCGCCCGTACCATCCTCCCTCTATTTCTATTCTATACACGTGTGATTCATTTTATTACATCCAATGATATCCGCGACATAATAATGCAATTTTATAAGGATAATGATTTACCGACACAGTGAAAAATACATGTACAGCTCTAACTCATGTGTGTCTGTCGAAAGAAAACAATATGGAAGCCAGATGTCACGTGATATGACCACTCGCACCACTCGGCTAACCAACGGAAGTGACCGATGATGGCCGATTGCAGTAGTGACTTTTACAGTGTACTAGGTCTTCTTTAGCACTTGGATCCCCACTATACTATCTTAGGGTTAGTATAGGGTTAGGCTTAGCGATGTATTTACAAATATTTTGGACACATTTTGTAACCAACAAAGATATATCCGAGGACACCGAAGCAATTTT
>JAUTBV010150363.1:5678-25545 GCA_032361325.1 Lepetodrilus fucensis | reverse complement strand
TTTGAGACGTCCCCCCCCCCCCCCCCCCCCATGGTGTGTTGACAGAGTTACGAAGTGAGACTGATCTGGTTTGACTCTAACCGTTATGTAGGAGATGACGATTGCGTCTTGTATTGTTCTCCTTGTCATAAACACGCTGTCGACCCGGCCCTAATTTCTTACTTCCAACCCTCCAAATCCATACCTAAGCACCTTCGACGGTTTGATTGCCAACGTCGAGAACTTCAAAGCAGCGTGGTCCAAACGCAGCTAATTAATGGCGGTGTTGACGTCACGTCAGACGGTCTGGGTCATGCTGGCTCAGAAATGAGCTGCTTTTCGGAATTGGGCAACCGTTGAATCGTGGCATTATTTTGCTGAGTAGGGGAAAATACCGAGGAAGACTATTGAAGAATTGACGTAGAGCACGTAGCTTTCGTAGGTGCAATCGTCCTTTCAACTACCGGTTGATGGCATTGTGTTTCAGAACCACTTAGCATATGTTCGTTAACAAGTAGTTTCGCAGTAAGACATCAGGAAACAGACGTCTTTAACACGTGGCATTAAATCCACCACAAAACGCCCAACTACTATAACTTCTCTTTTGAACATACATTTATGATTAAATCGTTACTACCTTGCAATAATATGGCTACATTCTCGAACGATAACTAGTGTAACAAATTACTAATGGAAAAGTTAACGATCGTCTTGTAATTTGACTTTTTCAATTTGGTAAATCGCATTTAAATAGTGTTTCTCTGTAGTTCACGTGTCCTATAAAATAAGGGGGAAGGCTGCTATTCAGTTTACAATTCACCAAGATGGTTTCTGTTTACCGATGAAGCTCATTTACATTTCTCTCTCTTATTTCAAAATTTCCCGGGCACTCCCAAACCGATTGAAGTGCATATACTTCCACGAGCCTTTTTTCCCCCAAACACACCGGAAGGTCATTTCTCTCCCGCCGCGTGTAATCTCTTCGCGATCGTTGCTTCCCCGAAATTGTCGTCTGCTCAGCGACCGGACGTACGGCGATGTCGTGTGCCTGTACCGGACTTGCTCGATGACCCCTCCGGACCTACGGCTGACCAACTGGACACAGCAAGCTCACATTTGCCATTACGACTGACCGTTCACGGGCAAAAGGACCCACTGACCGTTCAAGCCATACATTCCGCTAGAGGGGTTTTCCACAAATTTTATACGACGGATTTAGTGCTCGTTCTGATCCGCACTAGCCTCCAATAGATTTGGAGACAGACGCGTCGCTCCCATTCAAATACAGATATAGGATATTAATATTAATCGATGTTTTCACTTCTAGGTTATAAGTCAACTGAGCGTGATTTCTAGCTCAGGGGGTATAGCTTGGATATCGAATAAGCCAAACTACCTCAGGTAAGATAGCTTGGAAATATCGAATAAGCCAAACTACCTAGGTAAGATTCAGATGGCCTGTGTTTTACGCAAGCCTGAAGGCGGAATCATCCTCCCACGCATCCACACACCCATCCACACGTATCCACATCAAATGTACTGTCTACATATACGCAATAATTTCTGAATTGAGAGCAATTAACATGATATTGTAGTTCAATGAGATTCCGACGTTTTAATCCGATACTTTGCTATAGTGACCTAGCTGATACCTGAGATTATGTGAACCGTCCAGGCTGAAAACTGTCCATTTAGCTCCAGGTCACAGACAGAGTGACAGTTAGATTACTCTGGCCCTTTCAAAAACAAACTCCGTTGGCTTTGACACACGTGTTTTGCGTCAAAGGTCACAACAATATCAAAGTGCAAAACACAACAAACGACATTCGATATATGTTTCACCCAGTTATCTAGCTTCCCCATCCATCACTTTAGACTCCTGTCTACAATGGTCTTCTAGCAACACAGCTACAATATGAAACTATCAGCATGGTCGGCAGGGAACGCCCAGGTATAGGGGTAATGGGTCCAATTATAATCCGAAATGTCATCTCTCATTATGCTTATCAACATTCAAAAGTACAGAAATATGTTGAGGCAACAAGACTTTAGTGGGCTCTAAAGAAACCAAAAGCTGTACAGTAATTACAATTAAACATTAATAACTTTTACGATTGATAAAATGTCAGTACTCATTTGGCATATAATTCGGCAGTACCTATTTCATGATACCGCTGCTCCAGTTATACGTTAAATACATTGAATATAACGATGCTCGTCCAGGTTTCTTTCAGATTTCAAGTAATATGTACCTCAAACCAACAGATGGTAGATACAAGTTACGTTGATCAGTTATATATTGGAATCGTGGTACAGTGAAAATAGCATGGGCATGTCACTAGAGCTTACTATGTCACCACTACCATTAACAAACAAAACGTCAGTTTCTAGTCGCATCTGAGGCCAAGGAAAATTAACCTGAACTTGTCCTATGAACTGCCAATATCAGCTGTATCAAGGATATAAAACATCAGTTTTTAGTCGTCTCTGAGGTTAGTGGGACAGTGAAAAAGAACATTGATTTGTCCTATGAACCGCCAATATCAGCTGTATCAAAGATATAAAAATATGTTTCTAGTCCTCTCCGAGGTTAGTGGGACAGTGAAAAAGAACATGAACTTGTCCTATGAACTGCTGTATCAGCTGTATCAAAGATATAAAAATATGTTTTTAGTCGTCTCCGAGGTTAGTGGGGCAGTGAAAAAGAACATGAACTTGTCCTATGAACTGCTGTATCAGCTGAATCAAAGAAATAAACCATAGGTTTCTAGAGGTATCTGAGGTTAGTGGGACAGTGAAAAGGGACACGAACTTTTTTCCTAGGCCATAACCAATGTCAGTTGTACCATTAACATAAAAACATAAGGTTTTCTAGTAACAGCACAGTATTGGTCTAGCTCCACGCTTCACTGGGGTCGACCTGGGACCGCGTGTTGAGTCTGACACCGGAGTTGTCACATAAGACCGATTATTGTCTCAATACCTGAAGATGAACAATGGCGGTCATCCATCACGCCACGGACACGTCCAGAGCTCCGGCGCCAGGTCACGACCCCAGCCAGGAAAGAAGAAAAAAAAGAAACCCACCAAAAGTACGAGAAGCCAACTACAGTTCGAGAAACCAATTACAGTTCGCTCTGACCATGATCGCTTTGGACAAGAGCATTGTAATTATAGGATTACATTTCTTGTGTATTATCCAGCGAACGAAGTAAACGCAAGACTGGAAAATTGCAATTATTCAATGGTCTTTAGGGAATGGATCAATATAGGTCAACATGGAGGACGTTGATTTTATATATAGTCTTCTGATTGAATTGATTGTAAATGATTACATGAATAGTTATCTTAAGAGTATTAAACATACATGATTACATGAACAGTTATCTTAGAGTATTAAACATACGTGTTAAAATAATCCATCGACGTTAATGTTATACATATGTAGTGAATAATCACAAACGTTGATGTCAAACACGTATTACAAGTATATCACTTGTTTGTTGTTGAAAACCTGGCCGACGACTTGTCGTAATTTGTTTTTGTCAGTAGTTGTTAATGACGCTATCTTTCTTATTCAGAAAGAAACATTTCAAGAAACTGATATCGTAACAATATACTAAGAATGAAGGCATTGTTCATACGCATCTTAATTTCCCTTGAAATGCACATTGCTCACGCAACCGGAAGTCATTAATGTCTAAAAGCAGCATGATAATCTCTAACGGAGATATTACGTGGTTTTCCCCCTAACTGGAATATGGGCCACCAGAACTCCCAGAGCCAATACATATCTCAGGTAATAAACATTTATTGTCATGAATCATTCTCCAGGCTATAAACAAACAAAAAAAGACAATGAATGGTTTATGTTTCCCAATAATACTCCAAGCTGAGAATAGGTTTACACAAGGGAGGTAAGCAAGATATATATATTGTTTTTATGTGTTTCTCTTGGTTACTCTGGCTATTTAGAAACACATATACATATTTCTGTATACATCAGAATGTGGCTTTTGTACTGTCCGTGAAATGGAATCAGACAGAAATGTCAGTTTATGATGGATATGTTTGTTTACTTCAGTGTTAATCCTATCCGAAGGTTCTCCTCGCCATGTGCAGCTATACGTCAGAGCTGACGACATACTATACGTAGGCCTACATCATTTATGAAAAGGCCCTTTGGTTGAGATTGCGACAGTATGGGACACAAACAACCAGTAGGCCTACTTCACGCCCCTAGGAAATTGGGTTAACCTATCGCGAGTCTTTTAGCAGTACAACAACAGTGTTTGTTCATGAAAGTGTGACCATTTCGGAATGATTAACCCTATGCGCGTCACAACGAGGTTCTGTAGAGTCCGGTGTATACGCTATACGTTCTATAGAATGACGCCCGGCTTGTGAATGGAACTTTGTAACAATTCAATAGCTTGAGCAAGTCAATTATTTCATATGAATCAGTTTTCTGAGGAATACTAACCAAACAACGGTTGCAGTTTGAAGTGTCAACAGAACAGTAAATATATTAGAGGGAATGATACCCTTACGATAGCAAACAAACATGCACAACTCAAAGTGCACGGTTCCTCACAACTGGGAAAGGTCACGAACTCTAACGTAGATATTTAATTGCAATCGTCTCTCAGTTCCGTTAGTACGCCGATAAATTAACTAAACATCGCCGGCGATTACCTCCCTGGATCAACTCAAAGGTCACTTTATCAACAATTGTTTTATAAAAATTGGATGACTAATCAAAATATGGCCGACTTGTAAAAGCAATTCTCTCAACATATTAATGTAGGAATTAGCCATGATTGAAATTCTGATGGAACCGGGTTTAATCGATCTTCCATCAGTTAGTCTTGACCCTGACGAGACGGTCCAGAGGGAAATACAAAATTACGAGCCGTCACACATGATAGTAACAGTCGTCTGCTTGACCACCATTGTTGTCTCTCGTCTGACTCATGCACGTTCATTGGATTATTACACGTCCACGCTTGGGGGTATTCTGGTCATTTAGGGGGGATAATTAATGAAATTCGCAATTACAACAAAATCGAAAGTTCACCGGGCGTTCATCGAAATAATTTAGTCTTCTACTGTTGCATTTCAGTGTGTCCAATGTCTTGTATTAGCCTATTTCGCATTCTCGGAAATTCTTTCATTTCCCCAAACGTAATTTGTAAATCACAAATACCGGACCTTGAAAAATCTTCTTCAAAGAAATACGACCCGTAATCCCATTTGTGAAATCGGTCAAGCGATCTAATCTGATGCCTACCTGAATAAGCAATTTCTGTCCTGTTTATATGAATAATACATTGAGAATGTCTTGGGGGTGAAATATACAAAAGTCAATATTCAAACATTTCGATTATCACGAGTATTGATTAATTATTTGTGATTGAACATACAGAGATTGAACATACAGTTGAATGGCTGGTATGTTCTATAATCTGTTATCGTATCCTGAAATATCAAATTCAACTCATAGAGGGCCACGTTCACAAAACAATGCTATTGACTCTGATGCACATACAACATGCTTAAGGACTTAGGTGTAATAGAAATAGAAATAGAAAACATTAGTGCTCCATATAACGTTTTGCACAATTGACTAATTATTCCTCAACAACTAATTTAACTGGGTATTATTATCTATAGTGTTACAGGTTTTTAGTTACCGGTAGATTTTAACCGCATACGTTTAATAAACAGTAATTAATTCACAGAACACATAGCATCATGGCGCTATCTTAATAACTAACAACAACAACAACACAAATATTGAACGACCGTTATGTGCAAGCTTGCTGTACGCGCGCCCATTATTTATTATATTATATGTACAGAGGCTACGTCAATGATATAGAAAGGCAATGATTTTTTTCTCGATAACTGTGTCACTATTTTCCCGCTGTTATATTCCCAACGCCCTGGGGACAAACTGATGCATCAGTCGTGTTCGTGCTACTTAGATTAACGACAGGGAATGTCGTGGAGAACTATCAATGCCTCTCATCTCGACTCGATCACACATTGCCCCAAACAGTCGTGGCTTCTAGCCCGAGACAACAGAACATTAATATTCAAGTTATTCAATGTATTCTAGATACAACTAGCTAACATAAAACACAACCAGGCTGTATAACTTCCTGGGGATGCGGTGGTCATATGTTTACTAGTTAGTATGTGTATGTTTAACGCTCCAGTTAACAATATATAATCTATTTCAAAACGTGCGTTGCAAGTTCAATATAATCATCAAGGACACCCTTTGAAGACGAGAATAATTATCCATGGAACGATAATGAAAGGATAGAGTTGCTAAATACGGAATGTCTAATGCTTTTCTCATCAGTGTGCGAGGGACCTGCTCTGTTCGTTGTTCCTATAGTTTCGACATGTTCTCAGAGCTGTGCCAAAATCGTCCCCCGTGTTTGGGATGACTAGCCGTGTCCAAAATCTCGACTTGAAACAGTTTCCAGGTGTGAATTACCCCGTTATTAAGGTGGCCCGGAATGCTTGCTTCTTTCCCCCGACGTGATAATCCCCAAGACTTGCCATGCAATTTCCACTTAACAATGGACAAAATGGAAAGCTGTTTACTATGGACTAGTTTTCAACATGGCGGACGTCGGAGGGTGACGACTGCGCAAACAGTACCGACGTGATGCGCGGATGCTGACATGACTTATCGTCTTCTAGAGAAACTCTCGTCTGGACTAGCACGTGCCGAGACGTTGTCGTCGCAGACCGAGACCACTTGGAAGAGCGAAAATGACCAATGTCCGAATCAGATAATCGGAATGAAGTCGGAATGCAGAGTCGCGCATTCCAGCGTCAATTGAGTCGACCTACATTTATCGACGTTCCTTTACCACTTAAAGGGCAAACACTTCATACAAAGCTGTATCGAACGCTTACTATGATCTGTTATCTCATGTCAATAAGTATTGCCGATACAAGGACAATAGCTTTGTGTCGGTCCACAAAAGATGTCATTAGATGTCTGTTGACACGTACTTCATACATCGATCTTCGCATCTTACAACAAACGCCGGGGACACGTCGTTTATGTTTTTGAAACACTTCGATTCGGGAGACTCTGTCATGAATCTTTGAATAAGTCTCCGACCTAATAACGTATAGCGTCATTCGTAGTACGTCAATACAGACGTTTACTTACTAAATACAGCATAAATAAATAATAAATAATGTCTATGTACATAAGTATAGAATTATTTTAACGACATGCAATGTTTCGTCGGTCCATTGTCGACATCTTCAGGCGGTTCTAATTTATACTAAAACGCCGACGTGCTGAAATACTCATACCGGTGACCTTGACCTACTGTGTATACGAAATACAAATGATGTCTCGCTTAAAATCGACTTAAGATATTTGCTATCGTGAGACTATATGTTAAATTGATTCGACCTTAGAACTAAACATAGAGTAGCCGTCTACCTATGGTCAAAACAATTAGATCGGGCTAGATAACGGATGTTCTCTTGTTGACATTTCTATTTTGCCCGAGGTTAAGAAGCTTAACACCGCAAATGGACTCACGTACTAATAAAGGAAATATCAGATGAATCTTCATGTCTAAAGTACTTTTATACGAGTTTCGGCTGGATCATATACTTTAACGATCTGAATATTTGTTATGCATTGTTCTCCGTATACTGCGTGATGGTAACTGAGAATATGTTAGATGCGGGTTAACATGGTTAACTCTTAAGAAGAGGACGTACTTAGGTGAAATGCATCTGCTTTATACGTGCATCCACAGATTGTCTTCGAATTATGCTCAAGTGGTTAATATTAATACCATAACATGTCTGGAAAGAAAATCTCTGCAATATTTGAACATTTAAAATCCGCACTCGTCAGGGTATCATGACCTTCTGACTAAAGTCCAATAGGAGATGAGATGATTATGGCTTGTGACATTGTAGCTGATAGCTTTCAAAGAGACAAAGTATTCAAGACGAATTTCAATCCAATGTTCAACAATTATTTTCATAAAATATACTACATTCCCTTTTCACCACGTCATCCCTGATTAGTTAGTTGATCATACGACGCCTATCCATTGAAATCGAACGGGTCATCAACGTAGAACAAAATTATGAAACACGTCCGTCCGTACATTTAACTAAAACCCGATCATCTCCAAATCATAAGAAGGCACCGGAATGCCAGTCAACTACAAGAACGTGAATCTCCAGGGTATCGTTTCTCGAAGCTCTCATATCCACTGTGAGACCATAACGCTCTCGTAAGTGTTCGCTCCCCATGTATTAGAGATGGCTACGAGAGTCCTTGTGGTCTCGTAGTCGTTATGAGAGCTTCGAGAAACGATACCCTGGAAGACATCGACGACGTAACGTAAAAAACGTTACTGAGGTAACGTACATTACATGCTCTTGTATATCTCATGGTACAGAGATACGATGTACTCAGTATGATATAGGGACGTACATTACTGCTATGCAAACAGTATTAGATAAGAGCAGGTATACGCTGACTAGTATATGCACAGTTGCGTAATTATGTTCTATCGCTGTGTGTGGATCAATCAGATATGTGGCCCACCGAGAATGGCGCATAGGATAGGGACATATTGACATATCAGGACAAACCACAGGGATCAAATCCTTCTTCAAAGAGAACGTAACTGTTGACAAAGTCCCCGAAACACGCAAGAAACTGGGGCAACGTTATTCAAGCGATAATTAATTATCCCCTAAGGAGAGAAGAGAAACATGTTAACGATGGCCCTGTACATATCAATACAATGATCGAAATTTAAATACAATCCAGCATAAATGCATCATAAATATACATGATTAAATTTCAATATCAAAGGCGCCCTATTTGTAAGAACACGTCCAATGAATCTTGTCGTATACTGTTTATGAATGAAGTGATAGCTTGTACGTTGGCCATAAACTGTAGTATACGATACTAGGGATGTGGAAAATAGTTAATTAAATAGGTGAAAATAATAATATTGTCCCACATTTTAATGGGGAGTGAGTGAACAACCCCGATATAGATCGCCAATATGTTGTAATGTTATCTAAGAGCAACATGAACCTAGAATAGACACAAGGTCTTCTTTGCCACACACTGACTGCTAGGAAATTCACAATAAAAAAGGGAATGGGTACTACAAGTTATGCCAACTTAGGAAAAACAAACCACTCCTGAAAATATATCTGAAGATATATCTACGTCGAACAGACCTGTAGGTTCTGTAGAAGTTGGCCTATAGTACAAATAGTATTTTCAAAGGGACCGCAATCCGTCAAAGAGACAACGTCAAAATAGAAAAACCTGTTACACAGAGCAATTAACCAATTTCAAACAGCCAAGAGGACATCTGGTGACTTTTCCCTGATCCTCCCAGTTCCGTATGTCACTACAGTTATATAGCCATAGGCAGAATCAGCTCATGGGCAATCTTCAATGTTCCCTAGTTCTATAATTAGAGTTTGAAGGCTAGCACGTTTGATAGACACATTATCATCCGCATCTGTTGCACGAGGTATTGAAAACCACGACCACGATGAGCAAGGATAAAAAAAAGCATCGGTGTGATGACCCTGGGTTGAAAGAACAATGATACACGTGTGATTAAAAAGATCAAACGGGACGATAACATTGCTATTCCCCCCATTATTAGTAGTGAAATTATCATGTCAGCCGTGAAATGGTGATGTAATGACCATTTACATGGCATATTACATTACAAGCCTAGTGAACCGAATCGGAATTTCTGTTAATGCAGTTATACATTTAAATAAATTATTTTTCGTCTGGTTTCAAAGAGGAGAATATGCAACTGGTACATCTTGCCAAAGTATTACCTAATAGAAGAATTTTAACTTTTTGTAAACAATTGATTGTAAATAACATCATTTGGAATTTCAGGAACGTATTCTTTAATGTCCTATTGGTTCAAAGGACGCCTACATGTCCATATTCACTCAGAGGGAGCAGCCTACATAGTTCACGCATTCAGTTTGGTCACCCAGTGCAAGGTTCCATCCAATTTGATTTCTTAAAATATCTTCAGTAGTTCTTAAATCAGGTATGGGATAGATTACTAGCCGAGGTCTTCAGATGTCCAGTGTTAAACACTGCACCAGAGATAAAGCCTATTTCACGGCTCGCAGGATGTAAATGGTAGTCTTGAGCGCGGTCAAATCAGGCATATATTAGACGTTCAGACGGCTGGACAATGTCCACGCAGAGCAAGTGTTGCTGAGATTACACAGATACGACTTATAAACGTCCGGAAAAACAAGATGGCGGACTTGTATTTGTTGGTCTTTGGGTACACCATGTGTACGTTTAAACTCCAATATTGACCACATAGTGTTAGGGGTAATGATCATTTAGGACAATGATGGCCATGAACTTCTGAAGAATTCGCCTGGCTAATTAAGACGTCCTAGTTTTATAACAATGCGGATGGACACAATGTCGTCCTTTGAATCTACTTCTGCAAACAGGTTCTATTGAAAGAAATACAAATATGACAAAGCACTTCACACGCGTATTGATCTTGAAAACTCTACAGGAAACCTACCGTCCTCAGACGTCATGCAGCTTTGTACGTCTTTACACGCCACGGTTTCGCATTCGCTTGGGATGTCGGTCAAGTTAGTTCAAACGATTACTAATGACGATAACCAGACATTGGCGGACAAAATCTGTTTAAACGAAAAACCTTTCGGTAGCGTTTCTTTTAACTACTCTCACACATTTCAAAGGGAATCAAGGCCAAAGAATTCAATTTCACCCCTATTGCGAACTAGAACATGCAAATTAATTACCCGTGGATAAAAGAGGCTTTTGTTGCTTCTCTAAGTTAAGCATGTCTTGTTTCCGCCTCGAGAACAGATTCCATATCATAGATCACGGAGCTCGTTTAATTCAACTTCAAATGCCCTTCTAGTGGGTGTTCATTCGAAAAATACATCAAATACCAGTTCCTCGTATAGAATGGACTTGAAAGGCAGTGTCATTTACGATCGGAAACAGGATACCTAGTTAGTATACAGCTAATATTGGCAATGGATGAATTATCGAAATCATAATAACATACTTGCTCTAGTTTAATGTATTTCTATTGGGTATTTCAAAAAACACGTGTCCTATATTAAACACGTTCTGAAGAGCTATCTGTAAACCGTGTTGAAGATACAATGGTATAATAATATCATATATATAGAAGTTAATTGAATAAATCTGGTAAAAGTCATGCTTTGTCCATATATACGCACACGACCCAATCATCGAATAATGAAGTTCAGGCTCTATGCCTCCGTGTGTTCGAACGTGATATTGTTAAATCTTCGGGCATGTTCGTGTCCAGGAGTAAGACACTATGACTCACAGCCTTACTAAATGAACACTGCATTATCAGCTAGTCGAGGACATGCAAATACCTTGAAGTCGAGCACAAACACTGACGAATGTTCTATTCGCGATGGGTATCTGATACCACAAGATAAACGGTCTGAGATACGTTTGGAGAATTGTCTGAAAGACGTATCACACTTCGATCGCGTATATGCGTACTGACAGAGAAGTCCATCTGATATAGGTGTACATATTGAAGAGGTTTGTAAATAGAGAATACGTTCATTATATACCATACGCGAAATATAATTCAATACGCTATATTCCTGGTATACGTAAACACCCCCAAAAGATATATATAGCCATAGTGTGTAAAAACATGCTCTATGTCCACCCTGGTCGACCCCTGGCTCAGAAAGACCATCCCAAATATCTGACCACTCATTGTATGTCCATGTCTATTGTCATCAAGACCACCGTCCACCCACAACTAACTGTCCCGACTGCCACCTAGGGTCGAAGTAGGCTTCCGTCATTATGTATCCACTCCACCCGTCAGCTTAGGACATTAACTCAATGGAGGTACCCCGCTCACGAGGCTAAAACTTGACGCATCGTTAATTTTCAATCATGAACATTCCTGAGAAAAGAGTCAGGTCTTTTTTGGCGTCTGTTTCTTTTTTCTCTCAACGGGGATGTAGGCCTACTTCCCGCTTCCCCACTGTGACCTTGAATACAATGACTCGCCCTGAAAGTACCAGACAGATGGACAAAGGCCATACGTTGGGATTCGAACACCAAGGAGTCGACTCCATCATTCAAGGATCAGCTGTGCTCCTAAAGGATGAGGATTATCGGATAATCCTGCACACCGTCATTACCTGCTATTGTGTCTAAGTGCCACGGACAATGAAAACAACTGCAATATTTAAAAACACAGTTTGATGATCATCCATCCCGACGTTCAGCTGTTGCAATAGATTAGGGATTATAATTGCCAAGTATTGACATTCGTTTTGCAGAAATGAGGTGAACACAAAATAATCAAATAGAATTTGACGTTTCTAATTGCTTTCCAGTACTGTCCATTACCCATTTAGTTTCTGCAAGTAATGAGATTTGCTAAAACAAATAAATATTCTGTCTATCAGAGTTGTCAGAGGAGAATACCTCAACCCCAGTCTGTACTCAGTGAAACAAGATATGTGAGATTGAAAGTTAACTTATTTTACAGACGGGCCAACTAGAGGTCGTGTCCAAGCAAACACTAAAACATATTCAACTATACTACTCAAAATTTGCTAAGGATCGTACCATTTTTGTATGAACAAATTATTCAATGACCCCATATTGAAATAATATACTATTTACACTAAATGGGTAACCCCACTAGGGCCCCAATCACAAACAAGATACTGACAGTTGTTGCTGCTGCTGCTAATTGAACTGTTTGGGACATTTTCATGACCTGCAGTAACATTTTGGAGATGTTCTTCTTTGATGACATAATGCGTGTTACCTAGTGTTCAAATTTGGTATACACCAATAAAATTCAAGAAATAAACCTATCGTCGAATACATGCCATTTTTAGTTTTTGTGTGATACCCATGCCGAAAAATATAATACCACCCTTAATAGTGATCCCTAGCAAGTTTTGAGTAGTATATATCATGTTTTATATCATGTATATTGCATCCATAGTTTGGTAGAGGGTGGCTGCCGAACTAGTCAATCAAAACGTCTTTAAATAGTGTACGATAGTGTAGATGACCAAAACACTATCTGCAATTTCATAGAATACTTGGAGGATTATGCTCGCCTGGAAACTAGTGATGATATCATTGTGTCAGATTAATATATCATGTCGTGGCTAACAGTATGACTCTGACTTTGGTTAGTGTGAACTATTAAAAGGGTTCTGGTCAACTGGCATCGTTACCTAGGAAATCATCCGTATTTTCGTATCAATGTGGCCGGATCACATAAATATGTCACGTATGTACGCTTCACAGACGTATATTCAGTGACGTTCTATTACCTCTCCGTGGCCAATTGGTTAATCTGTCAATCAACGCCATGACGTGCTTGACCAAACTGACACTGACACGTTCACCGACGACGACATCTGCACAACGCGCTGACTGGAGCGTCACGTGACAGGTGAAGCAGACGACACTTTAATAGTGAGCAGCTATCGCCAATTGAGGGTGTATTTCACTGGAATCTGACCCTCTGACATCAGAATTCCATCCAATCAAGTGTTACTGTGGAAATGAAAGGGCCACTGTGACTCGACACCGACTTCTCGGTAGGGGAATGCTACCTAAGAACTCCGGGATTCGAACCCGTCTTGGTTGCACAGACATGTTCGCGGGTTGTAACTCCATCTGAGGACGTTGTCACGCATGTAACTATTTTTGTTTTGAATTAACGAACGTATATTTTATTGGGGACGATCGCCAAAGTAAACAATGAGCTCATTCCGGCTGATCCATATAGTAACCGAGGCATGAAAATGGAAGGATCGGTTACCACGGCCAGTCTAGATTTGTGAGACTGATAGCTAGGTCTAACGTGACAGTTTCTGTCTTCCCTGGCGCTTGTCAGGTTTCAATATGACCAGGCAGATTAAAATAATCGTTGAAATTTCTGCCAGTTGCACTTCTGATTTATTAAGCAGCGTTTATCATAATTTCACAAATCGTTTCTTTTTTCGTTTTAATTTCTTTGCGAGAATTACGATTTTCAACACGCATTATATCGTGCAGCAATTTAATTATTTCACCAAGTGTGTTCAGGAGTTCTATTCTCGAAATGTTCTTACGAACTTCATAGCTTAAGAGCAGCTGAATACTGTTCGTAGCAATACTATAAGAATTGTTAAGAACTGTTCTTAGGTTAAGACGTTCGTAAGAACGTTTCGAGAATAATATGCCCCCAGGTGTTCAATGTTTTTTTAATTATTTACCCAGTTTAGAATGTCGCTAAGTATCGAAATAGAAAGTATTCTTAAACCACTGTCTTTTTTTCCCTCAGCAACTGTTTACATTCAAACAAATCATACTGTGATAAATACATTTCGAAGATTCATTGTGACAGGAAATATAGATACACCTTATCATTACCAACTAATCAAATTCATACATGTTCATACAATCTGCCGGTACTATTTACACGACGACGAAACAATGTTTTCTACATGACCTAGCAGGGTCAAAAAGGTATAGCACACAATAGGAAATATCACAAATGAAAATATTGTGCATGCTATTACACTGAATGGACGCAAATAGCACTTATGGTCCACCTGAAGGGACCTGGGAGGGAAATGCTTCTATTATTCCTTCTCTGTTCGAGGCATGTGGCAGGGGGACATGTTGAGGTCGTCATTGTTTACGGGTGTGGCGGAAATACTTAGACCGTGGCGAGTCCACTCCAAAATGCAGTTAACTATAGTAAATCCTTTAGATTTCCCAGCTTACAGTTTCTGCCACTTTCGACAGCCCTCGTTGGTACATTTCCCGGTTGTTTGTGTTCTCACATGGGTCCTAGTGTACCCTCGAGCACTTCCGTATTATTTTCGACTGAGAAAAATAACTCGATTTATTTCTCAATACCTTTGCATTCTTATCACGTTATTCATACATTTCATGTCGACACCTCACCAAAATAAGCTGTATTATTACCGTGGAAATAAATCTCATGAACTAAAAGAGAATTTTGTCAAGCAAATCAAACCATGCAATCTTCTCGTTTAAAAAGACATTCCGAAAACGAACTTTGTCCAATGTGTGTCATACATTTGTTAGTATTAGGATATATAGTAGTAATCATATTTACAAGTCTATAGATTTACCTTTTCATGGTAATACGATTTTAGTGGTGTTTTCTTTAGTAAACTAGTGGCAGAACTGACTATCCTGGTTGTAGAATTAACGTTGAAGCATATCGTTCAACCGTTGAGTTACCCGAGTGACATACAAGTGCCGCATATTTCGAAATTTGCGCAAGGACTAAAACAGGTGTTAAAATAAACAAACTGTTTAATACATTACATGTTGCTAGTCTGGCTACCCTAGATTTTTATGAACCACCTTCGGGTAAAACGTTACTCATGCGCGTAAACTGTTGCTTAATGTCGCTGCAGGATCTTTCACAAGTACATTGCTGTTACCAATACAGTTTCGTTTAGTTTCGTCATATATTAATAACATACACGGTTTGCTGGACTCTAATATGTCCTAATAAGTCAGTTTCTACGTTGAAAGCAGTACCATTCATTATATTCATAGTCTTGACCATTCAATTTCGAAAATTATATCCTGTTAAAGTGTATTTCACTTGACTGACAAGTACTCGCTTTCAAATTGATAATGAAAATGCCCATGAAGTGGAAGCCACGGGTGCCACGCCTGTAGGTATATAAACGTGCTGTTATCAGATATAAGGGGCAAAGTGACACTGATTATATGTGGGTGGTATATTGACAAAAGACGCATATACGTGTAGTATGTATTTGGTCAATGGAAGCCTGTAAAGCAAACCGTGCGAGACCATGCCTTCTTCGTAGCAGAGCAATCTGGAAACAAAACATCGAAGCAGATAGGCAGGAATTCAGCTGACTATAACAATATGGAACTCATCGTGTCCCAATAGAATGCGGATGTTGATCAACGACAGGAGAAGGAGGAGAAATATTGTTGTTATTTGAGTCAGCGTCGAAGAAGGCATGCCAAGCCGGACAAGTCATAGTTGGTATTTACTCAGGAAACTCGTCCTTTAAGACTGTCAGGTGTCTCAGGGACAACCGCTCAGCGCGAGGGTCGGCTTTCACCTGCATTACCTACCTCAACATATCATGTTGTGTTTATTTGTACTGACTGCTACAGGGGACCCCCTGCTGTCGTGGTATGTCAAAGCTATAATGCATGTGATAAAACCCCCAGGCCTCCGTGGACACTGGGGGGACCATTAGAAGGTATACAGAAGGAATCTTCCCGGATAGGGGGGTCGGGATTTAGTCAGGGTCAGTTCTATTGCGACAAGTCCCTTTATATCTACACTATTGTTGACGACAATGCCGGGTAAGATGGCGTTTATTCACCTGACCAGCCATCGTATTGTACCTGAAAGATTAAGCTCGAATTCCGTGTGAGAGTTCTCCAATATCAAACTAACAACTTAATCATGACGTACACCTACACAGGATGGACAGAGATTTTCCGAAAACCCAACACTTTCAATACAAACAGTCTAGACCTGACATCTAAATACACATTTTTTCCTTGAACCAATTCTTACTGTCATATCGTGTAGATATATGTAATTCTTAAACTCGATCGAAAATAATGAAAAATTAACATATTTAAAATAATTATATACCACAATTTGAACGAGGATATTACTTTTCATATTCGTGTGCATAATATTAGTAGCTGTGACGGTGGGGACACACTTAGCTAACTCAGGATAGAAACAGGTTGGTATCACGACATCAATCTTACGTTGATGTATGTACAAGACACTGTATTAAATACATAACATTGTAAGCATCCGAGCACATGGATGTATATCTTCTTAACACATAGAATAAACACAATGACATTGAAACACTATATGTTGCAATAATGTCAAAATAGGCGTCAAACATAAAATCATGGGCCAGAACGTAAAGGTCAAATCCTTAACTATGTGATGTGTTTCAAGCTTCTCTGTTCATATGCATATCCAGCTTAACCCTCTCCATTTTTAAAGCAACTATAGAGATGCCCTAGAGAGCTGTACTTGTGTCTAACCCAGCAGGGAGAAAGTTAACGTGTAACCATTGATGCCACAGGGCGCTGTAACTATATTACAATTTCACGGGTGTGTCCTCCCAACAAAATATCGCAGCTTTCTCACGGTACCTGCCATGAACTATGTATCTTCGCCTATCTACCAACCTGAAGATAGCACTTGAATACCACTGCTCATTTTCTAAGCTTGACATTTTGTCATGAGAATTGTTTTTGTGTTACGTCTCGAACTTCGCGTAGATCTATACGTGCGTTGGCTGTCTGTGTGTGGTTACGGGTAGGAGATACGAACTATTCGAAATCAGTCTAGCGTCCCTTCGGGTTTTTGTAAGATTACTATCGCCTGTTAACATGAAGTTATACTATCCTCTCTGGTGTGTACTGCCATTCACAACTGCTTGTTCTGTGATTGAGGTTCTGGACACACACACATGTCACATGGATGTACGAGTAATCGTAAAACCCGGGCCAGGCAATTACTCTTTGAAAGCAAATTTGTATGGAGACTTGTTTCATTCAGATGTAATATTAGAGGGCAATATGAACGGTTATTGTACGTCTGTGACTATTCATTTCTATATAGCAACACGCTGGTCACGGAGGATGAACATTCAATAAACCTACTGGCTATAGTCGAGAGGTCATTCAGAATTGTCGTCATTACTGAAGTCGTGCATCCGTTAAGTACATCTTACCGGATAATATAAATCTAATTCAATGAGCAGCCGAAAACCATGTCGGACAGTCGTGTTTTCATCAGTTCCTACAAGCCTGCGCTTCGTGAATAGGGCGTACTGAAGTCGGGGTGCACCGGAGTACGGGTGCATCGTAGTCAGGGCGTACCGTAGTCAGGGCGTACCGTAGTCAGGGCATACCGTAGTCAGGGCGTACCGTAGTCAGGGCGTACCGTAGTCAGGGCGTACCGTAGACAGGGCGTACCGTAGTCAGGGCGTACCGTAGACAGGGCGTACCGTAGACAGGGCGTACCGTAGTCAGAGCACACCGTAGTCAGGGCGCACCGTAGTCAGGGCGTACCTTAGTCAGAGCGTACGTCATGGTCATACAACAGGAAATGACTTAAATCTAGCTTTTCGCTAGAACTACTACGACCCTTTTGTGAAACGACGCCCAGGGTACTCCTGTACTAGATGGCATAACTTTACGGCAACCGTAACTCAACCCGTAGCAATGGTGCAGTCTACGGCTACGGTTGGAGTAAAGGCTTTCTTATAACAACAGTTATGCACATGAGTGCCCTGGTGCCCTAACATGGCATGTTATATGCACACTATTTCTCAATATACATAAATTCCTCAACAAATGAAACTCTTGCATTTCTGAAAGGTTTCACCAAATCACGTGAGAGTCTCTTATTTACTCCGTGTCCTATGACACGTGTGGTGTCAATGATAACGTCGAGATGACCATGTGTGTGGACAATTATTATTTACAACAGTGTATGCCGGACACGGTCAAGTACGTACTGAAGGTATAAACAGCTGTATTAAGGAGGTATAAACAGCTGCATTAAAGGTGAGATCTTAGAGATATGAACTGGACTGGTCAGAAATTATCTCCAAGGATTGACATTTCCAGACGTTATCAGCAGTTTTACTGTCAACAACACACCCTTTCCCCTCTGAACTGTCCTTCCCTGATTGCAATAACCCTTGCTTTACAACTCAGGTACAACAGGAAACGGCAATTATCGGGTTAATCTGGGCAGGAAGCATTGGAAAGGCATCAAAAGGATTGATCGAAAATAGTGTTTCGAATTAATAACAGTCTGTTGGTACATAAGGAAATGTTGACAAGTATGCTTGAAGATATTCGTTGGTTCCCCACAGTTGCATATGGTTGAACGAATCCAGCTGCAACTATTAAAAGTTACTATTTGGTTCTCAATATTTAACTACTACTACTACTACTACTACTACTGCTGCTGTTGCTGCTGCTTCTACTACTACTATGAATACTACGAATACTAATGATAATAATAAGAAGAAAGAGAAGAAGAAGAAGAAGAAGAAGAAGAAGAGGAAGAAGACGAAGAGGAAGAAGAAGAAGAAGAAGAAGAAAAATAATGAAAAATAAGAATACATCAATTACGATCTTGATGTGTACCTTTTACGTTATTTATTTCAAACGTTCTCAATGATCAGTTGTACTTAATTCATTGCAATGCCTTCTTCTCGATGGCGGATACAGTCCAGAGGTGCAGAGTCGGAGTGACCCGAGGCCAGGGCTCAATTTAGCACCTAATATGGTCGCCATGTCGACTTAATTTTGCTTTCGGCGACCAATAATTCATGTATTTTAGGTATTTTTGGTTCTGCAGGTTCCAATTGACTACTTCTTAAAATTTGTAACTTTCAGGCCAGCCGCAAACTGCATACATGTCATCTGTGGGCATGTTGCTGTTGACACATCGCATGAGAGTCTCTATCAAGCTGACACTGATAACGAGGGCAAGCATCTCCTGTGTGCAGGAACCGTTCCTCTGTCACAGTGCACACACACATTCATCGGTGCCGTGTTGACTGGTGACGTTTGGCGGACCTCCGTCAAGCACTGCCTAATGACACCAGTGTTTGACAACAAACATGGACACACGTGGCGGGCTGCAGATAGCGGAGTAAGCCAAAGAACCAGGCTCGTCGCGCTTGGGGGGGGGGGGGGGGGGGGGGGGGGGGGGGGGGGGGG
>JAUTBV010150352.1:0-10689 GCA_032361325.1 Lepetodrilus fucensis | reverse complement strand
TTTTCATCCCTGAAAGCTCAGATTCTTGCAAATATTTTCCTATATATTACATATGACCAATAATAAAAATGGGCATAAGTGAAATCCCCCAAATATGAGTCGCTTTAAGAATCAAAGGGCTAGAGTTTGAATAGAACCTGCCAAATGAAATAGTTCCAAATGTGTGCTTTAATTTCATACAAGACTTATTATTTTGTTCCAGTTTGGGGCTATCTGACTCTGCCGGTACAGAAGATGGCTGAGTGGGTGAGACAGAAAGGAGCGGGCAGCTTCAATTCTGAGTTCGCTATGCGTGAACTGCCTGAGAACAGTCGGTGGAAGCAGGGCCCACCTAAGATGAACACCAGTCAGCAGCCTGTCAGACCCACTGTCAAAGTGCCTACTACAAATGGTGGCTCTCTTCATTCACAGGTGGGCAGCAGCATCTGGTGGTCTAAGTGACACATCTGGTCAACAACTAACTCACAGGGTTCGAAATAAAGAAAATAATAAAGCGGTCATTCTCCATAGGCCCAATGTTAATGGTGGTAAAATCTGTAATTTTCAGGGGGGTCACACAGAAACTTTTAACATTGCAGATTTTCAAATGACCCCTGGTCCTCCTATTAATCCGAACATTGAACTCGGTATTGTTTGCTCTCATTAAATTTAAATTAGGTATGCTTGTATCCTCCATAGTTCTGAGAGTTTTCAGATATACCAGATAATTAATTGCTTTATCGTCGCAAATAGGTGAAGGATTCCTGCAGCGACATTAAACTCCATATTCACTCACTCAGATATACAAGCTACATACTGTAAATCATGAATTTAATGCGACCTCTAGATTATAGACACCAATAAAATGCGAACGGCCATGTCTCCATACATGTTTTCTTCCAAGTCTTACCTTTAACGCGCAGCAATTAAATGCGACAAAACGACGGTCGCATTTTTCGCATTAATATTCTGTTCGCATTAATTTCATGATTTACAGTATACATGATCTCTGACAATGTATTGCTGGTGGTGAATATCTAAGATATATCTTACTGCAGCTATTGAATAGCTTTTCATGTAATGATGTAACAGTAGAACTGCACCTGTTTTTGCTCTTTGATATAGCTACTAGATGTCTGGCCGTGTGGCGGTTCTTATTCCGCAGATTGACATTGGCTCCGAACACTACAAACGTTCTCACAAACTCAACATCGTCTCGCTGAAATACAATACAAAATATATTGTTCTAATGAGATGACAAAAGCTCAACAGGGTTAATAAATATTGACAACATTGTGAAGAATACAACAGCACATTGTGTTTCAGTGCAAGACACCTACTTGTACAGCCCAGTGCAGAGCAGTCTCGGCATTCTTGTCGGCCATGTTGCAGTCTGCGCCGTGGCACAGCATGGTCATCACACACTCCAGCCTCTGTTTGGAGATCATCACGTGCAGGGCGGAGTCTCCCGTGGAGCTGAATGCGTTCATGTCGCACCCCGCCAGTGCCAGGAAGTGGATCACCTAGCAACCAAAACCACCTGCCTTAGCATCAACACTGACGGAACCCTTTGCCATTGATGAAATCAAAGGCATAGTCACACAAATGTTTCAGTATAAATGGGTATAAATCTGAATAAATTGATTTACTGCAGGAATATTTCCGTTGTATGCAACAACCTGAGTAAATGAAATACTAAAACAGGAAAGTGGAAAATAAAGCAACATAACTGTGTCTGATGCTAGAGGTGTGGAAATAGTGTAAGAGACTGTAGGGTAGGGGAGAACATATTGCGGGTGGGGGTTATACCTCCGGAGTCTTGGCCCAGTGTAGAGGAGTTCCACCGTACTTGTGGTCCTTGGCCCCCAGCTGATCAGGGTGTGCTCGGTAGATCAGCTCTACAGATCTGTTGAGAGATATAATTTCTCATCACATGGAACCAGCTGTCATGGGATTAGCTGTCCAGTTATATATATTTAGTCAGAACAAGGACAGAGGTAGTCCGTTTTAAGCATCAACAACATTCTTAACTAATCTAATTCCGGCTCCCATTCCACAGAACAATGTCAGAAGTCCAGTGTCATTCAGTGTCCAGTGTCAGAAGACCAATATCAGAAGTCCAATGTCAGAAGTCCAGTGTCAGATGACCAGTGTCGGAAGTCCAGTGTCAGTCAGAAGTTCATTGTTAGAAGTCCAGTGTCAGAAGACCAGTGTCAGAAGTCCAGTGTCAGTCAGAAGTTCATTGTTAGAAGTCCAGTGTCAGAAGACCAGTGTCAGAAGTCCTCACTTGATATCGCCGGCATGGACAGCAGCGTGTATAGGCAGACAGTCGGCGGCGGAGACGTTGGGGTCAGCGCCGACGTGGAGCAGCATCTCTGTGGCCTCAGACAGCTTCCTCTGACACGCCAGGAACAGCGGCGTCTCTCCCCGGCCGTTCAGCCAGTTGATCACACCCCCTTTGTCATGACACGATATCAGCTGTAAGCACAGGAAACACAGGTACACAGTATCAGCTGTCTGCTAAGAACAGTGATGTAACATCTATCTTAAGATGCCTACACTGGCTCCCAATACTGGCCTGCATTCACTACAAGTTCTTATCAACTACATATCTATCTGAACTCATAATTGTACACAACACAACTATATCTCTCGGATCCTCAGACACTTCAAACAGTTACTCCAAGATGGTTATTCAAATCGTTTGGCTACCACTCCTTTCCTGTTGATGTTTCTGTGAAGTGGAATACCTTTGCCAACTGAACTCTGCCTTGCTCCCTCTGTGGACTGTTTTAAACAAAATCTAATTCTTTATCTCCCAAACTTTCCATTTTTTTATGCTTTCATTCCAGTTTTACCTTATATAAGCACCATTATGGTGCGGGGTAAGTTGCTATTATTTATTAAGCATGGTAAACACAAGTACACACACAATGTTAATCGGACACATATGGGTAGCATAGGTATTGTACATCAAGCAAAGCTTTCATATTAGTCTTGTACGTCAAGCAAAGCTATTCATATTAGCCTTGTTTTTTATGTCCAAAATTCTGATTAATATCAAACTCCTGCCCAGCTGTGATTCAACCTGACAACATTCACTATGGTGTTATCACCAGTGTTCAAAATTACTGCTGGCCCGGCCATTTCTCACAATGCTAAAGGTATCCTAATGACCAGTAGAAATTCATGGTTTTTGTAAACATTTGTTATTTGTATCATTATTCGGGCCAGTAGGTTTCCAGCAGTAATTTCGAACACTGGTTATCACACTGGACATGCGTGGTGATAAATTGTCAACTAAGTACCTCCAGGTAACACATACTCACAGGCAAACACTGAGGGTTAGTGAGCACCGCGTGGTGATATATTGTCAACCCGTACTTGTCAGTGAGGTCCACGCGAGCACCCGCATTCAGCAGTTCCTGAACACTCTCTATATGTTTGCCTTGGAGAGCAGCCATCAGGGGAGTTAACCCTGTCACTTCACATTCGGTGTTGATAAAACTGGAAGAAGTAATCATGAACATACTAATAATCACTAGTCTAGATAGACCATCAGCTTCAGTATTCGAAATAAAGAAAATAATAAGGTCATGGTGGTAACATCTGTAATTTTCACAGATCTTTAACATTGCAGATTTTCAAATGACCCCCGGACTCCCTATTAATTCGAATACTGAGCTGAATACTTGGTATGAACCCGTGACCTACTACAGGTTGGTATGAACCCGTTATCTCTATCACCCTGGTTACCATACAGACATACTTGCCTCTTAATGATGGGATGGCGGAAGGACTCGTGCAGTCCAGTGTACGCTGCTACATGGCACGTGGTCCAGAGCGGGTTTTCCCGGATACAGTCGGACACTCTCTGCAGAGTGTCGTCCTGGTTCATTGAGCTACTGCTGGACACCAGGACCACAATCTTCGGGGCGAGCGTCCTGAACTGTGCCAGAGCCTCCGCTTCAGACATGATTCTAAATATGCTGCAAAGTTCGGAACAATTATTATCGCTGGTTCCGCAGGGACGGCAGAACAGTGGATGCGTCGACAGAACACTACACAGTGTACAGGATTTGTTTGTTCATCAAATATTAAAGAAAAATGTATCAGATTCAATATACCAGTATGTAGAGGAAGGAGGAAGGAACTTATAGATTTATGATATTCACAATATTAACATGTGTCTCTGTAAACTGACGTAGCTTAGCACTGTTGCCATGGTGATGAGGAGCGTACTTACCTGTAACACTTGCTGGAGATGGTTGTCATGACTACGCACTCGTAACAACCGGGTCTCTTGTACAGGAACACACACTCCTCTCGACTGATCACCTGAAACCTGGACAACAAATAGTTGGGCTTAAAGCATGTGTGGATACTCGAGTATTGTATACAAATGTAGGTATACCACTCACCCAGCATCCCGATCCATTTCTCATAATGTTAAAGGTATCCTATGGGCTTGCAGAAATGTTATGTTTTGTTAATTATATCAATTTCGGGTGAGTACATTTTAAAGTTAAGTTCCATTACAGCTAATGTGAAGTATAGAGGTCTAGACAGGAAGTACTTACCCGCGGTATGTATCAGCATGGGCAGACTGTACCTTGTATGGGTGGATGTTGGCCGATGCCATGTTGAAAATACCGCCGACTAAGTTCTTCAGTAATCCTGCCATTGTGCACTGCTTTCAAAATTCACTTTCTAATCAATTCAAATAGATCCTGAAACAGTAAATACATTCACAATAACAATCACTAAAAAGAAAACATACCGTATCTAGTATTAATAAAACGGAATACGAGAGAGCCTGAAGGCATGATAGTGTGCTAACAAACCTAAGTATAGCAACTAATAGTAGTTTCGTATTATTATCTGTATTGAGGCTTATTCCAGGTTATTACTCCTTGAAGTAGAAAATCTTACAATGCCTTCAGCTAGTATTCACATTGGTTCAAATGAAATTTGCCATTGTTGAATTTCAATAACACATGCAAATTTCAAAACACTAGAGCAACCATCGTAGTACTCGGACAGCGGTAATACTCGGACCCTGAACAAAATATTAATAAATATGTATAAGATTACCTACTAAGAGGTATTAGTAAGTGCATGCTAATTAATTTTTTGCCAAACTATTTCAACAAAATTTCCGCAAATGATAACGTTCAATGTGAATTGATGAGTACCCGGTACCATTTTTCCCCATTCGATAGCTTCTCCCACACATTGTACTTTGGTTTTGGTAAGTCACATGTTTTTCTGTTTTAAGAATGTAAAATCTGTACGACTGATAATAAGGACCTACATCCAAAGAAAATACATTGTGTTGCATCGTATAGGGCTGATTGACAGACATATGCACAATTAACGATCTAATTGAAATAAGTTGACCTTCAAACAAGTGACCGAGTACTACATCGCCTGTCCGGCAACTGCCGACATAGGTGACAGGAGTAAATCAGCTCCCATAGCCTAAATAAGATGCAGAAAGGAAATGGCTTAATAGCAAAAGATACAACAATCTCCTTTATCATGTGCAATTTTACGATGAGAGATCGTCGGCTTCCGAGGTTGGTAGATGCATTTTGCGCTTATGTGTCCAAGTACTACCGATGGCGCTCTGGGGCCGGTTGTTCGAAGCCCGGTTAAGCCTTAACGGGCCATTAAAGTAGCTACCTCCAAAGTCCATAGGATATAGTACAAGCTTTTGTTAAGATAACCAGGTTTTGAACAACCGACCCCCCGATATTTATCTGCTAAATGCATAATTAAAAGGTAGGAAGAACAATTTAAGTTTAGATTTATTTATTTCGTGAGCTGAGACGAGCTATGCTTATTCGTTCAAAAACCTGGCTCCGGAGGATATGTCTTAATCTGCTAATCATTACCTGCTGATTATGAGTAAAAAACCTGGCTCCGGAGGATATGTCTTAATCTGCTAATCATTACCTGCTGATTATGAGTCATGGCTGTAGACACATCTATTTAATTTGTTTGAATTCCCTAATAACCATACGTTTGGTTTGATATTGGCATGTTAACCATATCCATGTCAATTTTAGATATGAGAACCAGGAATCAGCAACAACATTAAAACTTTGAACATTCCTGTACTCAAGACACCAAACTGTCGTAGCTGGTCCATGTCTCACTCAGGACTCTCCTCCAGTGTCATGGCTTATTTCTCTGATTCTAACTGTATCTACACAATGTTCGATGACGACAAATAAAGAACATACTAGATAGTCAAACCGACATCAAAGTACCTACCTAACAAGACACATATCAGCTGTATATCAGCTGTATGACAATAATAAGACATGCATTTTACAGCTGGTTTACACCAAAGTTGTCAGAACAGTAATTATTAGAGTTAACTCCCCTTGATTGTGGTACGGCTTTCTGATGACACGAGTGGTCTCAGTTTCATAGGAGACACTTCACAAATCAACATAATCCTTATTATTTAGATAAATGTAGCAGTGACTGTAAATAAAATGATATACTAAAAAATTTATGTTTTGTGATATGCAGTTAGACAAAAATGTCAAAGTATTCAACATTTATACTGATGCATAGCCAGTAGAAAATCTTAAGATCTAGCGCATATGTGTTTATATCCACCACTAACTGATTCTAGATAGCTCAGAGAGTTCAGAGTTTTTATTCTCTTTTTACCACCCACTGTGGTACAAGAGTAGGCCTACACATAAATATTACATACTAGTACATAATGAATTAGTTACTAATAATTCAAGTGGCAAAAGCTGACATAATAATCTTTATGAAGTTGGACACATTCTTAATTTCTTTCAGTATAGATATACATAGGCCTACTAGTCTTATATATTTATAGACATATGGGAAACAAAGATATTTGTGAGCGATATATTTCTTTCTAGCAGTGTCAAAATATTCACTCCTAAATAAATACTGGAATTTATCAGCTAAAGACGATGATGGACAGAATGAACAATGTAGCCACTGTGTAACTTTAGAATACTAGTAATATATATTTAGTCCTATATATATATATCGATGTCAATTATTTACTTAGCTTTTAACAAAACTCATTTGACCGCATGTCATGCTTGGAAGTTCTATCCTACATAGTAGCCTAACGTAAAATTGTATCAGTACCAATCAATATATGCTTGATAGATCCATTAATGTAGCATCGTCTTAAAATTGTTTGAAACGAGCACGATTCTTTGGTTTATAACTAAATATTCCATGAGCGCTCAGACACCGTCTTTGAGCGGTGATGGAATACGCACACTAAACCTAAATATGTATAAGAAATACGATTGCTCTTCAAAAAAATACGTATGCCATTTTATATTTTAAATAAAATCCGCACTTTTAGTATCCAATGGAGCAACAACTTGGAATGCAATTGCCGTTATCGGTTGCGTTCATTATAATATCTGATCATGTATTGCATTAAGCGAATTGAATGGCGTACATTACAGGGGTATTTTGTCTGGAGAATTATATCGGAATTGCTTCACTTAGCCAGCTAAAGGAGAACGTCTAACTAATATCAATACCCATTGCCGTGTCAGACGCCTTCATTACTATTCAGATCACTGACAACAGTCATACCTGCAATTGGAACCTTCAGACTGACTAGTTTCGTTTACTAATACATACCTCCGTCTACTGGTTTTATAGACGATAAACCACACTGAGTTCGCTACAAAGTAATTAGAGCGTATCTCATGATCCATTGTACGTGTTCTTCTGTTTAATAGATATATCTACATGTAATAATAAGTTGGTAATAGCTGATTATTATACTTATTGTTTTAAATGGTAAAACAACGCTATAATCAAACATAATAGGGATTGATCATGTTTCTTCTATACTTCTATACTTGAATCCGCCGACAGTATATGTAAATCATGTTCGTAACGCCGCCGACTGTTGGCTTTGATGGGGCAGCTATAATGAGCTGAGCTGTTTGTGCAGATTGGTATAGCTAGAGCGGAATAGTACTGCTTATGTGGTTATTACATCCCTAGCAAATTAGATTTCTCCATCACAATATCGTCAAGGAAAGAGCGTCACTCTGGCCAACACATCGGAATACGGAGCCAGAATATATGTCGCATATTGATCACACCATTAAAGGGGCACTCTCCATTTCCTGAGTACAGTAAAATGTGTCATGCAGTTTGATTTGTATGCACAGTAACTCCGAGACATACTTCCCCTCCTCTGAGAACGCTTCCTACAGTTTACTGAGGTCAGCACAGATTCCAGTGGTACAGGGGCTGACAAACACAAACGTGTATACTGTAGCTTATATGATGTTCCGTGGTGGGAGAAATGGGACAGTTTTATCTGTAGATCTGTTTGATAGATAATAAACATGTTTGATAGATATTAATATGTTTCATGGATAATTTGAATGGGATTTTCTTCTCGACCGTGATTCGGATCTTTGCAATAATTCTATCAGAATGTAAAGTGGTTTATTATCTTAAATCCAATGAATAACTGATTATTATATTATTAAATTAATTGATGAACTATATAACTAGTTTATGTTTTATCATTTCCTTTCAAATAGTGTCGTATTTTCCATTTTGCAAATTGAGATTGTTAATGCATTTTCCGTTTTTCCTGATTCCTAGATTATGTGGGCTATTAATTCATTTATACAATAACAGTTCAGATGTGCAATAAATACCTTGGTCTGATTATTAGCTGAACAATACGTCGGTGTGTGTGTGTGTGTGTGCGCGCGCGTGTGTGTGCATGCGCGCATGTATCTGTGTGTATGTATTTATTAAACTATTACGGTTGTACTAAATTCTGGATATTTTATCGTGTTGTTTAAGTATGCATATTTACACAATATATTTAATAATATTTAATTTCACGGCCAACTTTGTTGACCAACATATAAATTGGCAACATGTAGCCTTCTTTCTGTAAATATTCTTTATAATCCCTTCTGAGGTTGCAATAAAACAGCGAGTAACTAACAATAACTACCTTACAAATACAGCGCGCAAGTAATAACCAGCGATGCACTCGTTGACTAAAGCTACTGGCGCCAAACATAATTATACATAGTGACGTCTATCAGTCGATAAATGCCATGTGAACTAATTTGTTATCATTATATAGTACTATTGGTTATGTGTGTGTGCGTCTGTGTGTGTTGCGCGCGCGCGCGTGTGTCTATGTGTGTGTACTAGTATATTACTACTATATACACACACATGTAAGTAAGTAGTCATGGAAATAACTACCGTGCATATACCAACATAATTATATAATAAAATCAGGTAATAAATCCACAACATATCTAGCTCAGTATTCTAATATCAGATGAGAATATATATATAGTATGGCGGTAATACTCTCATAAGACTATCTATAGGCTATGTGTTCTAGCTCATGTGACCATCCAAATAGCTATATGCTTGTACTACATTCCTGGTCCAACCATACAGACATAGTATATACATTGCTGAGGATGAATACAGCTCATTACAAGCTTCAAGAAGCTACACTATATATACCAGGCCTTGCTTTCAATCGCCGATGTCCGCATTGGCCTATCGCTATCACTTCATCGATGATCTAAGTACTGATGCCATACATACAAGAAAATATCCAAGAATCGTACAAGAAATATGTCTTGCAGTGTTACCGTAATACTACCCGTAAAGGTCAGTTTGTCAAACCATGCTCACTGATAATCTACCAGAGCTGTATCGCAAGGGACGTAGTTAGGAAACAACTTCAAATACAAGAGGAACAGGAAACAAAGCACGTTTGCTAGAAACATCACGTACATAATTAGTCCTAGCTTCCTGGCGGTCACGGACAAACCATGGCTACTTGTCGCTGATGAGGGAATACCCAGTGCACAATTCAGGAGAAGCGCCAATGGACATATTTGCTATGCCATCATCTAAATATACGCCGAATTCCTGTTGCTACACTTTTTAAGGGCTGCGGCTATTATCCTACTCTCAGAAACACGTCATGCTCTGTAGTATGAGGACTCTGGAAGATAGCGAATCTACTTCTAGGTGACAATAGTAACAATGTCCACAAAATTGAGAGTTTTAGATGATTATTATTTCGTAACCATTCCTTTAAATATCCATACGCACTCTAGTTCAAGGTAAGTGACGAGCATTAAAAACGATCTTGATAGAGGAGAATACAAACACACATAGACACTAGAAACGTGGACTTGTATCAGATCGATATCTACATTGATTCCTAACAAGTCACGTCGCACATCGATGTAATTAGCTTATTTCATCTGGTGTTGATGAAGAGCTATAATCGCCCACAGATGGCTGGGATCGACGCTCCATCAACCAACATGTCGTATCAGCGTTCTTAGTGGATATTGACGTGAGATGGCGTCTCCGTGACCTTGACTGACCTTCACCACCCCTCCGTCCCCCTCCCCCCATCCCCCACACCTCATTCCTCACCAGCGTCTGTGTGCAGAGTCATCTGAGACAATAGAGATGATGTCGACTTGCGTCGTCATCCCCCACACTTCAGGCTTATCAGCACCACAAATCAGCCTTTCTTGGATCAGTCTGAGACAATATGCTCTGTTTGCTCAAATAACAATCATGTTCTCTTAGCAATTCAATTTCAGAAAAGTAGCTTGTGGACATGAGGGGTCTTACGGAATTGCGGGAGGTACAGAGGTTTGG
>JAUTBV010150341.1:0-10690 GCA_032361325.1 Lepetodrilus fucensis | reverse complement strand
GTGGATACCGAATATTGTATAACGCGGGTATTATAACGCGGGGGGGGGGGGTATGTCATGGACCCCACCTTCCGCGGTATATCGAGGGTGTACTGTAATAACAATTGACCTACATTGTATCATGTAATGTCAAACAATACAGCATTCTTTTGTAGTCATTATGGGTTTCACAACACAAACATTTATTTGATTTACTTTATTATGATCTTAATGGTTCTGCATGGTTTTTTAAAGTGCTTTTATGTGTTTGCGCTTTTTAACTTATGGGTTAGTTACAGGATGTGTTTTGTTTTGTTACAGACACACATCGCTGTATCATATTTCTGTGAGGAGTTTTGTTGCAGGTGAATATTTTACGATGGTAGATAAATCCTGGTCAGATTCAAGCTGCACTTGGAGTCTATTGGGAGCATGGTGAGTGAGTAAGTAATTATGGAGTTTAATGTCGCTGCGGGAATATTTCACTGATTTGCGACAACGGAACGTGGTGATCCAGAGGTAGCGAGACTACCCAAGGTTCTAGGCTCGAGCCTAGCTCATGTCATCTTGTAGAACATTATTATTACATGCATAATATAAAAAGAAGGAAAAAAATTAATATTTATATAGCTATAATGTTGTAATTATTTCTGAAACATTTGAGGGTGTTGCATATGGATGAAAGATTCCCGCAGTGATGGTGTACAGTATGTCAATAATATAAAATGTTTATTGGACAATGGACATCATTTCTTATTTTCTAAGACAATTACAACCGTAGGCTATAACCATTGCACCAAGAACTGATATTTAGAGCTGATTTGTCACAGAAATTTAATAACATTTTATGTTGTATGTCTATTTGGTAAATTACTAGGAATATATGGCACAATAATTTATTAAAGACATAATTAATCAGTCCTGTGGTTTTTGAGCCAATCTCATTAATATATGATCCGAAACTGATGCTCAAATATTTGGACATCGCAGGTCTGAAGTTGCAGCAGAAGAATGTCAAAATGTTTATATTAACCCTCTCCATGCTGAAGGCAACCACATGTGCCCCAAAGAGCAGTGACAAGATCTGATTTTAATTAAACTGTTTTACAGCTTTGTCACAAAGATACATCGCTGAAGTAAGCATAACCTGTTTGCAATAAATATTAGAATGCCGATTCCATATTTATTTATTTCAAATACGATACTACATAGAGCCAAATATTTTGTAATTTTACTTTCACCTTTGTTATATATAAACTTTACTATTCTTATAATGGAGTACTAGTAGTATTCGTTTCTTGTCACAGAATATGAACTCAAGTACATGTGTATTAAACCCAAGTGCAAGTATTATTAAGCTTGGTGCATGTATCCCTAGCCTCAATGTCAGGGGTCAATCGAAAGCTCTTGATCCTGTCTGGGATAAAAGAACTTTGTTATCTAAATTAGACGTGGAAAATATATTCATCCTCACGTTTCTAACTAGATTTCAATTACAATTACCAGTCATATAGCTAATCTTGAACAGAGGTTTATATACTCCGTCCATGACGATCATGATGAAGTCTGAACATGGAAAGATAAACTGTTAACCCTGTCAATGCCGAAGGCAACCGGAGATGCCCTAAAGAGCTGTATCTGTGTCTAATCCAGCAGGGAGAGGGTTAAAGCATATAGAGCCGTTCTGAAATTTGGTAGAAAACCCAATATGTTATAAATTTACTGCAATTAATTATCTGTATTTTGTTAATTTATTGTAATATCTTAAATTTAAGTATTAATCAACTATTAATTATGAAACATATTGAACAAAATTGCAGTTGATTTGATAATCGCAGGTTCACTGGATAAAACTTGTATGATTTAACATAAAATGTGTAGATATATAATATTTGAAACATTGCACTTGGGAAGATATTTATGGTGTATAATATTGATTTTAATTTATTTTTGTTATAAATCTCATTAAATTCACACAGTACATTAAACCAGTGAAATATGAACTGTGATTGGTTCACAGGTGGCACTGACGTAGACTGACCTTTGAAGTTATCGATGTCTCCGTGGTGAGAAATAGGGGTGGGGGGTCCACAAAGGGTTGGATTATCTGCCAAGCTGTCAATTGATCCACGTCCCGTTTGAAAATCTCCTAATGGTGTCCCAATATCACCCTTGTGTTTGTCTGGCCGACTCCACCAAATGCAGAACCAGCACGGTGTATTACGGCACTACGGAGTAATACCAATAGATCTATACCTGATTAACTTTCTGTGATCACTCACACGTGGTATACAACGACCCGCGGAGATTTGGCTGATGCTGTCCTGTAGTGAGACGTATAGATTCCTTCTTTACACGTGGGAGATTTTGTTTGGGTAAGCTTTGAACGGATAAGTGGGGGTCCTGTTTGGTTTCAATGAATCGGTGCCGTTAAACGGCTGACTAAGTGAGCTGTAGAACTTCATCAAGTGTGTCTTGTCAACACACCGCTGCAGATCGAGTGATTTATGGAAAGATTCGGTTCGCTTAAAACTTTCAATGGTGTTGTTTGCTTGCTTGCGCGTACGTTACAAACACACATGTATAACTTCATTGTACACTTGTTTCACAAATTACTTTTTCTGTTGCCAGGAATCGATGACAATGTACATTAATAGACGTTAATTGTACTGTATGTGTGAATTGGGGTTTTCTATATCATTTCAGTGATGTCACTGGGATGGCTTTATAGGGAGGAAAACCTGCAATAATGCTGTAAAGATTATCATGTTCTTATGTACTCTACACATACACATGCATATACTGCATTCCAAATTGCTGTCGAGTTTCTCAATGCAAATTTAGCACCATGGTTAATTAACTCTCTCCATGCTGGAGACAACCAAAGATGCCCTAAAGAGCTGTGCCTGTGCCTAATCCAGTAGGGAGAGGGTTAACAGTGATGTACAAATATCTAGTGCTACAATTCCTTTGCGAAACTGGCCCCATTTATCATAGGTAAAAAAGACAGTGCTGATAATTAAATTATATGTTCCATTGTATAGATAAATGTTTGCTTTTTATAATTCAATACAAATACATACTAGTACTGTATATATATTATGATACCAATTAAAATAAATTAATATAATAGATTTTTTTTGTTATGAATATGAAAATAGCAAATTATCTTGATATGACAACCAAAGGAAATTTTAATCCCTCAATTACAATGAAAGCAATATTAATAAACATTAGTAACATCTCTTCTTTTTTTTCTCTCCAATAAATCAAAGGGTATAATTTCAGAGACAGGGAAAAAAATGCATGGACATGTAAATATATAACTAAGTATAATACTAGTATATAAGTTAAAGTATCACTTGCAATGTGCCAACATTGGCAGTTTACAGATAATCCCGGGAGGTCAATAAGCAACAATCAATGGGCTAGTGATCAGCTGAGCTCCAGCATTGTGTAGGCCTCTCCACACAGGGATATCGCTGTACCACTCCACCTATACCCGCGCTGATCCCCTGCTGCCTGGAGGGGCCTGTACGGGTTGCTAGGATTGATCTTAAAGGCGATCTCCTTCCTTTTGTCGGTAGTCCGTTACTCAGAATTGTAGGGCAACGGACAGACAGACAGGTGTTGCCCACATTGATTACAGGTGTGGATGTAATATTCAGTCATCACTTGTGTGATATTACATGTGAGGACATGGTATCACCAGTATGAGGAGAGAGGGTCTATCTACTAAGGAAGTTAATGGGACTCACAATTAAGTAAGTACATGTACAATATTTAAGCCCAAACTGAAAGACAACTGGATACTACTGCTTTCATCATTTCTAATACATACACTTTGTAAATATGTTTATTTCTTTTTAATTTGTATTTATTGAGAGAATTTATTGAATGCCTGTTCTAAAACTCATATATTTAAAGTTTTTACAATTGAATTATTTCTAATGTTTGAAAGAAGGCTGTAGTTTAGCTATATACACTGTAATACCTTGCCCTCAAATACATTACCACATCAGAGAAAAGTTCCATAAGGCCACAATTAAAAACATGCTTGTTATCCCCCAGCCAACCATGTATTTCACAGATGGGTAGGTAGGTATGAGGAATATATTTTTATGGCCATGTCTCCATACATGTTTTCCTCCAAGTCTTACCTTTAACGCGCAGCAATTAAATGCGACAATACAGCGGTCGCATTTTTCGCATTAATATTCTGCTCGCATTAATTTCATGATTTACAGTAACTTACATGATGTAGTTAAATTTAAAGTTATACTTCCAACCGGTAATACAGTAAAGTATCTAATTTATGCTTGTTTTAAACAGCAGTGCTCCTGCATTCCTAACCATGTCACTTTAACAACTTGTCCATGGATATCAGTATCTACTCAGAGATAATTCTGCAGTGTCCGTGTATTAACTTACAATTTATAATATTGGCATTGAAACTGACCCTGATGATGTATTCAGCCTGGTAAGTCAGTGGGCCAAGTCTCCACATGTGTGGGTATCTATGTAGTTATCGAGGATTACGGAGATCGAAGAATAAATCCAACGCCATAAGTGTTTAGATAAGAACACCTTGGTGGACACCTCTCAGGGAATGTCACTGACGTGGCAGTAGCGGTAAATAAATTGCTTCAGTGTAATAAATTATGGATTTGGATTTAGCTTATGGCAATGTTGGTCTATTAAATATATACTCTATTTGTGTCCTGAATGATAACGAGTGATTTAAAAAAGCAATTATTGGTAATCACAGGCAGTGGTACAGTACTTACTGAAGATAGTTTAAATATACCATTTAGAAAAATTATAGCATTCTAATAATTATATATTTGATAACATTTTCCATGTTCATATTTTTAGGGTTGGACAAATATTTGTTTCTATTTATATTTTATATTTTATATACGAGTACTGTCCATACCAAGATTTACTCAAATTGATAAATCCAAACAAAGGAACTAATAAATGACATGCAAGTTGTGAATGGTATAAATATATTTTTATTCAAAAGAAAATGAATGAGGATTGGTAATCATTACTTATTACTCATATCCAGTGGGTTATTCTAATTATTCAACATCATCAGTTTATTGGAATAAATCATGGAAAACTACCGAAAAATTACTTAATATAGAGAGAAGACCTATGACGTCACAATCGTCGAATATGACTTTTATTTTGAAAAAATCAACAGTTGACTATCGAAAAGTTGTTCCACAGTAGAAATCCACCACATACCAGTATGTTGGATAATGTTAATTTAACTATCTCCATGCTGGTGGCAACTGCAGAAGCCCTATAGAGAGCTGTGGCTGTAATTAATCTATCAGGAGAGGGGTAAGGTCGGGGGTGTAGTGGATGTAGACGTTGAAGGTGGAGAGACAGGTCTGTCACTTCGTACACATACTAAATTCCTACTTGTATGCCACTATCAGGCTACTGCCATGTTACTATCAGCCTCAAAGACACACTGTCAACAGAGTGCCGAGATTTTACTGTCACGCTCACTACAAGAACCTCGTTTATCTCAATCACTGGAAACACCACAACTCCTTAATACTTACATAGCAATTTCACTAAACTAATACCAGAACAAGTAAACAGTTGTAAATGTTGTACTTTATTAGTTGTCATCTTATTCTAATATTCTTATCTTATTCTGACTTTTTGAAGTTATCATTATTAACAATTGCTACTCTAGCCACTCTACATAAAATAAAATATACGCGATAAATTTGGCGATTTTCTTTTATTAATACTCTGCAATGTAAACATTCTGAATTTTTAATTTTGGTTAGATAATTGAAAATAAGAAATTGAGGTGTTTTTTTCATTCCATAAAATCTTTAATGAAAATAATCTACCAAATATAAGAGTATCAATACATGTCATGCCAAACTACTAGTATATGTATCATCTTTAGAAAGGATGTTATCTTTTTCTATTGGGTTATAGTGTAATGTAATAAAAATGTGCAATTTAACAACAAAAATAAAATAAATGTCATTGACCTTGTCACTCATTAGTAATTGTGAATTAATCGAGCAAAGAAGGTTAAGCCTAATGAAGTGTTCATAATGTCCATACAATAAATCAGATACACGTGACTAATCAATAACAGAATGTATAGATTGCTGATAGATTGATATCACTATATCACAAAATGTTAAGCATATGTAAAATAATGTTTTAGTTATTCAAAATCTCTGCAAATATGATCCCCAAATCTAACCATGACTCCCATCAAACCTCGCCCCCCCCCAGGGTAGAATTCTCAGTACAGTGTTATATCCCCCTGTACATATACAATACCAGTTGACTGCGACACCCTACACAGCAAAACAGTATATTCTTGATATGAATATGAGTGCTAAAGGCACCTTGCTATAACTAACAATGCTTAACATCGTATGTAGATAATGCTGTTTACAATGGTAATCTATTACTACTATACACAGGAGAGACTGGCTGTTCGGGGATAGACAGCGTAGATTAGCTTTTGTTCTGTGACAATGTCCTGCCAGTCAAGAGTTATGCCCCCCTGATGTCTGGGAGTCTAACTTGGATGATCACACTGTTTTATGGCCAATTTAGTATAAATTTTAATCCTTGGTATACTTGGTAGTAGAGTCTTGTGTTCTATGTAGTGTGTTCTATGGAGTCTTGTGTTATATGTAGTTGTATGTTCTATGTAGTTGTATGTTCTATGGAGTCTTGTGCTCTATGGAGTTGTATATGCTATGGAGTCTTGTGTTCTATAGTAGTTGTGTGTTCTATGACTATGAAACCATTTATTTGTTCTTCCTTTAGGACACCTAGATATTCATACTCCAACACCTACCTTCGTATTTTTCTAATAAATCGAACATTTACAAATTTTATTATTTTCTCCTGTTCGCGTTAATAGAGAAAATAATGTAGATATTCATCTTCCTAGAGGACATCCATCCTCAAAAACACAGGCCATAATGACTACACTAACCTCCGTCAAATACCCTGGGATCACTGCCTATATAGAACTCTGTTTTCGCCAATGAAAAGCCATGATGAATAAATGCATTCATTACATATCAACCAAATAGAGTTCATTTAGGATGCAGTAGTAGTAGGAATATGTAAGTGTTGCGTGGGGGTTACGTGTACTCTAAATATATTGACCAATCCACGCTCTTGTGCCAATCCACGCTCTTGTGTTAATGCACACGAGTATCCGGAGATACATGTGCTTGGATTGGTCGATATTTTTAGAGCACACGTAACCCCCACGCAACACCAATATACTCCTACTACACTCTACTACTACTGCATTCTAAATGAATGCCTACACATATTAACTGCTATATGTATATTGTTTTTGAATTTACATTGACCATTATAGACACAAAAACAGATTGCCGTCTTCCTGATGCTCCAAATATCTCAATTAATAAAGAAAAAATTATTTATTTGTTTTAAGTTGTTGTTTTTTGTATTGGGGTTTAAAGTCACTCTCAAGATTTACATTTCATTTATTAGTCTAATGTAATAAACAAATGTTACACATATCATATAACTAGCAAATGTCTGTCTTTTATATCCAATATTGGAACAAATTGATTTTCCTGGGCAGTAAATACACTTAATGCATTGTACCATCAGTGCCTAGTGTCCATCAAATGTCCATCAAATGTCCATCAAACCTGCCACTGCCCATCCTGTACATATAGATCTCGTCAAACCAGGCTTGAAATGAGATTTTCTCCAGGTTCTGTTGCTGACATCCTGTTGTCCTACAAGCTATCAAAGGTCCTCATTGACTGACTGACTGAATGCATGGTTAACTCTCTCCATGCTGTATGCAACTAAAGATGCCTAATCCAGCAGGGAGAGAGTTAAACCTCCTGGAATACTTTAGTCAGGAGTGTGACATGCTCTCTCTCACTCACTCTATCTGGTCATTCTGTAGGATTACCATTCATGGCGCCATGGAAGATTTGTCGTATTTGACAGTTATTAATATACAGTTATTTGCATGGCATTGACAGACATGTAGATATATAGCAGGGCATTATATGTACGTTTGGTATTGTTCACCGAGACTATTGAGTTCATCAGCCTGTGATTGTATTGTGGTCTATTGTTACTTTCCAACTGATGTATTGTGATCTATTGTTACTTGATCCTGTGATTTCTCCTTTGTGTAGAAAACACAATAGAAATATTATTGAAGGAAGACTGAATTATTTTGCATTCTTCTCCATATCCCTTTTATATTGATGAAAATGTATGGATATTATTTGTACCATATAAAAGTACTTGCTTACCATACAAGAAGTATGTGTAAATATAGAAATGATTTTCTCACAAGATTTTTTAGTACAATTTTATACAAAGCTTTGTTCAGTGTACAATTCCCCATATAAAATTTGAGCTTGAGTATGGATCTAGATCCTACTCGAAAAGTTTGGTAATCTTGCGGCCAGATCTATTGTGTGTAATTTTGAGTATGTTGAATGAAATTATCTTACCTTTTCTTTATGATAAGTTGGTAAACAAATCATGTAGAACATAATGAAAATGTCTGATAATAATATTTGCACCTTCTCATACTGTATTGATGTCTCTCAGTTCATTCAGAATGTAGTCAGATCAAGATTAAAAGGTTATGGTCATGTGGAGAAACATTAAAGAAAGAAGGAATCTCATTCAGTCTGTCATAGTTAAATCCTATCTAATCAGCCACCAAAATAGCCAAAGACAGTATTGTAAGCAATTATTTAGTGTGTTTTTTTTTTACATTTCCCAAAAATTTCAAGATATCACATTTTTTATAAATCTGTCAGTATATAACAGTAATTTAGTAGCAGTGTAACACTGTCCATAGTTCACCAATCACTGGATTGTCCTCGGTTGGCAAAATTTGCGTCATGTCCCCTTATCAGCCAAGATCATGCTGAACGGCTTAATGCTTCTTGTGGTCCCACGCAGACTGGAAATAGATCGAAACGTTGAACGGTTTGTGTCTGGGCTATCACAGATCTCCCGTACATTAGTGTAAATACAGGTAGGCATTGTACGAGAAGCCGGTGTTTGACCACTAAGTGCAGAGAAACTTTCATAGATGTGTACATTGAAACTTGCAGTTGTTGACAGAACTCGTGTAACTAAGGTGAATGTAAAGTGCTTTCCCTCTCATGTTGGTTGCTTGTAAGCATGATATCTATATATCTCCATACCTACTTTTGTTAGACTGTAAACCATCTACCAACCAGTATTTATAATTTTCAGGATTTTTTTTATAAGTTTCTGAAGGCTTTTGTTACGCCATGTCTCAGGATTTTATAAATGTCTCTGAAGGCTTTTGTTACGTCATAAATCACTCATACACTGTATGTAGTCATTTTACTGTACATGGGTTTTTTAAATCACCTTTAATACCTGCTATTGAGTACGTGAGTTAAAGTAATATTACATAAAAGATGTAATTTTCCTATTTATTTAAAAAACAGTAAAAGAGAGGATTGTGTAAATCGAATAATAATATTTAGTTTCCATATCCATTTCATTGCAGTAATTATGATCTAAGGTTATAATTGAACTAAGAATAATACTTTTAAATTTTTTGTTATAGACATTTATTCCAGCAGACACAAATACAACCATTATAAACATAGAAATGGTACACAAATATACAGCAAACAATAAAATCAATGATAAAGGAATGATATAATGTGATTTCCTATGGGTAATAAATACTGTAGTAAAATTAAGGCAATAAATACTGGATATTACCAGACCACTTACACTGAAATTTGTATACAGAATTATTGAGTCTAGCTAAATGCAATTCTACTTGTGCTATTTCTCTGACAATGGTTAAAAATGCTTGCAATGATATTTTTTTTTTAATTTAGACTTGTTAAATAAATATATCTTTTAGCTGCTATTGTAATATGGTTGGAAAAGATATGACCTGGTGGGAAGCCAAAAAGAATGGTATATTGATTAAATATAAGTTTTGAGACATAAATGTTTAAATGAGTTTGTGAACTAGTCCAGAATGTTTTGACATGAACACATTTTACAAATATGTGGAGTAAGGTTTCAGTCTCAGCTTCACATAAACAAACATATATTATTATCAACCAGATTCATATAAAAAATAATTTTTTTAGTGAAAATTATTCTATTCAAAAATCTGTATTGGAAATCTAAAAGTTTAGTATCTTTATTACAACTTCTATATTGAGTTAGAACATTTTCCCAGTCAATATTAGTGTTAAGTAAAGTTTGCCACTTGATGTAAACCCGGGGGAAATCATTTGTTTTATTAAGTTCATCATAAGATTCTCTATTGCCATTATTAAATGAAAACAATTTAATTGTTAGATTGTTTAGCCCCAAATTATACAATTGAAGAGAAGGAGTATTATCAATTAAAATCCTCCATTGTTTTGGAAATCCATTGAAATCACATAAATCTTTTATTTGTAAAATTCCTTGTATTTGTAAAATTCCTTTTTCCCAGTTTTTAATAAACTGAGTGGTCATTCAATACTGAATTTATTAAACAATATCAGTTTTACCGACGAGTCACAATGGATGACATCACACCTCTTGGTGGCATTGTTGTTGGTCATATGACTACAATCATTTGTATCTGAGACAGGGAACCAGTTTTTACCATATCCTATCATTTGTATCTACGGAAGGGAAC
>JAUTBV010150330.1:0-10690 GCA_032361325.1 Lepetodrilus fucensis | reverse complement strand
CCGACAGCAGTTTAACTCGTCGCTTAAACCTAGTTTAGCTTAAACTGCCGTTAAACTACGTCTGTGCATACGGGCCTATAAATATAAGATCTCTGTATCCAAATATCCAAATAAATTGCAATATAAAATAAAATGTATGGCACAACCAATTCTTAATCAGAAGGCAAATTTTTGTGACACATTGTTGCTAGACAAAACTGTTGGACTGGTACATAGTTCAGACACTGTCTTACATTGCTTTTAGCTGCATTATGTCCATATTGCCAGCTCTTTGTCGAGGCAAACAGCAATCATTAAGAATCTGATAACATCTCTGCAGTGACTTCAAGCGACAGACTCTGCTTGTAAATCTCCTCAATAGCTGAACGTGAGTACTGAGGAAACATCGTCTGTAGCATGTCCATATCACTTTCCATTTCAGCAGTCATGTGACTGGCACTTGGGGACGCCCACTCCTCATTGGCTACCTGGGAATGAGGCTGATTATCTTGACCTTGATACATTTGTCTAGAAGAAGGTTGGTCTCTCATCCGATTGGCTGGTTGTGAAGGCGGATTTGACGCAATGCTCTGATTGGCTGGCTGAGTCCGAGACCGGGGTTGCTTTGAAAGACTGGTTGAGGCACTTGCTGTGGTTGATTTTGAAGCATTCGTAGAATCACTGGCAACAGCTGCTGCTATTTAATAAAGAAAATGAATATCTATAGAATTTCTGCTTCAACGAGATGTTACAACCAAGCAACCCAAAGAATCCTGTCCAAATATTCATGCACGAATGCAGTAGATGTAATATAGGATTATATTTCTGTTCAAACAAATTGATAATATAATAAACGATGTATTATGTGTATAACACTCCCTGCTGGACTAGGCACATGAACAGCTCTTTATTAGGGCATCTCTGGTTGCCTACAGCACGAAAATGGTTGAACTTAAAGGAGCAAGGGAAACTTCATCACAGAAATGCTAATGCTAGGATTACAATGTTCAAAGTGACCATATGTTGAATGATATAAATAGGGATACCGGTAGTTATGACAGATATTAGCAAAAATTAGCAAACAGTTGTTGAATACACAGTATTTGCATAATAAATTTATGTTCATAGATATCTTTTTATATAAATACCTTGTTTACCAGATCTCTCCAATCGATCAAGAAAATCATTCTTGATTCTGAAAGATTAATAAATATGTATGTACAGTATTTATAAATATGAAAATGTAAGATTATACCATTCAGTACAGTATTGCCATGTAAATAAGCTTTAAAAGATGTTTAATCTGCAAACCGATATAAACTGGAATCACATAAAATGCAGTTTCAAATAAAAGTTAAACCAGATTTATAAACCACAGAAACTGAAAGCAGATAAATCACTATATTTACTTCAGTAATGTTTACCAATACCATTGTCGTAAATTTAATAAATGTGTTTAATTATATTCATTTCAATTATTAAAGGCATAATATCACAGATGTTTATGGTTGTGTTGGACTAGTTCTTAGCCACAACTGCAAAATACATTCACTTGACGTACATAAAATCATATTTGTACTTCTAAAAACTTTTCCACCGCTGTTTGGTAGACACGTATCTAGTGCAACCCCCTGTAGTCTACCGATAGACAGGTCTTATTGTTATTTCCTTAAGTCAATGCAAGTGGACATAACTCTGTGGTACGACCTAAACATATCGTACACATTTTGCAATTCGTTCATAGTTCAGTTGATGCATCTAAGATGAGATAAATAGCGGAACGTTTCATATATTCATATAAAACATTAATATTTTGATAACTATTGAGTACTGTGGACTAAGTACATCAGCAAATAACAACTTTTGGGTAGATAAATCAAGCGTAATTAGTCTCAGACCGAAATTTGTTTGTCCATTATACAGGTCAATCCACTGTGATATGCCTTTAATATTATTGTTTTGTAGATTCATGTTACTGTTGGTTATTACATTAACTGTTATGGTTCCAGGTATCACACTTATCAACGTCAACAGATTAAACCTGCTGAAGGTTGCCCCCGGAGGTCACCTCGGAAGGTTCTGTATGTGGACGGAATCCGCTTTCAAGAAACTAGACTGTCTGTACGGCACATGGCGTAAACCTTCCTCTGTGAAGAACAACTACAAGTGAGTGGTGTTTATTATGTCAGCTTTGCCGTTTTGGTCTCGTTCCACTTCCCCTGACTTGCTCTGCGGGCAAGCAACTCAGAATGTTAATCTGGAGCCCTGTCTGTAATGAGTCTCGCTTAAAGCTACAATTTATTTTGTGGAACTGGACCCTGTTTCTGTATGGTAGTTATGTATGGAAAACACCCATCCTGAATACACTATAATGGCAAAGAATGATGATTATTTTGGTCCGTGTTGTTGAAAGACATGAAAAATGATCTAACCATTTCTGACTTTGCCCAAAGTAGTTTCTACTCAACTTTGTCTTTGGTGTTCCCAGTCTTGAAAGTTGACTCATGAATGTTTATTTGGTTCCAGCCTCCCCATGCCCAAGATGACCAATACCGACTTGTCGCGTCTATTGAAGAGCAGCGAGATTCAGTCTAGCGTCCGAGCACCTATGTAAGTGATGATAGCTACATTTAGAATAGAACTCGGGACTTTTGGTTTGATTGTCTCCTTTACGTATAGCACTAATACATTCATCCATTTAAATCTGGGTAATGTTTAGCTTATCGACCATCCCCACTAAGTTGTCACACATAGGCGATAGCTTCCTGCGCCAATGTTTTGCAACAAATCGATCCATAAACAATCTGTTGAGATGATTGGATAACCCATGTATTGTAAAATTGTAACACGTTTCCAACACGATATGAAATAATATTTTTAGCATAAGATCAGTTTCATCTGCTATAGTTTCTCTGCCTCGTCGCAAATGGGTGAAAGATTCCCGCAGCGACGTTAAACTCTATATTCACTCACAGTTTCTCTGCCATATTCAGCAATATATCACTCCTGTGATGAATGTGATATTTTAAATGGTGGTAGTTTTAAAATCCTGTGTTCAAAAAGTACAACTCAATATTGTTGTGTACAGTTCATGGTGGTAACCGTAGTTATTGAGGCCGGATGTTTACTATTTCAGCCGTAATGTCCAGAGGAGGGTACTGAAGAAGAACCCGCTCAAGAACAGCCGAGTGATGACCAGACTTAACCCGTATGCAACCGTTCAGAAGAAGGCCGCCGTTAACCTGGAAACTACACGTCTCCGCAAGAAACAGGAAATAATTAACAAGAAGCGTGGTGTAAGTCATTAGGGTTGCTCGTTTATCACTTTGCCGGCTAGGTTTTCTAGCCGCTTTGTGCGCGCATATCGCATACTCTCACGACCGATTAGCATTTCTAGACTGAGCTGGCTGAAATCCATTTGGTACCGAGTAGACGGAGCCAGGTCCACAGTGTTTTTCCTTTTCTTTTCTTTTTTTTTTTTTTTCCACTTCACTGTCGCGTGGCAGCATGGGGGGAAAAACAAATACATGCAACTACTGTCTGGGGAGAATTGAAATGCCTCAATTCCACACAATGCAGCTTCTGCTACTTTAAACAAAATAAAATTGTTCATGCCAACACACACATTTTTGTAATAACCAGAAATTCACGTTTAGATCGTCTCTCAGTCCTGTTCAACAATGGTGGTTCTCAAGGTTCAGATACATGTTGGAAATATTTCAGAGAATGATGACTACTTCTTTAGGGACGGTTGGATGACCTTCACAATGTTTACCAAAAGTCTGACTCTGAAATTGCATAGTATCTTCACCATTTATCTTTCTCCAACTCGATCATGTAATAGGTTGCAGATAATCCTTGCCCGTATTGTCAAGTGTCGCTGGTTTCCCAGTATTTTCTACTGTAGTTCCTTGCTATGCAGATTCACAAGTTTGGCCGGAATGTGGTTCAGATTTTGGATTGCTTCTCATCTTGCTAATGTACATCCGTTCGCCTGAATTATTTTTTAATTCTATATACAAGGTTCCTGGGTTTCTATACTATTCTTGTCGGGTATTTATTTTTGTTTGTCGTTTCTGGGACTGCATGCCAAAACACATTAACACACAACACGTACACAACACGTACACAACACGTACACATGTACCTGCACATTGCACATTCTTCAAATGAATAATAAACCACTAAATTTAAGTGTATACAACATATCGGGCGATTAACTGTAGTAGTGGAAAATTCAATGAATTGAAAGTATTTCAGAGAATGATGATTACTTCTCACGGGACGGTTGGATGACCTTCAAAATGTTTACCAAAAGTCTGACTCTGAAATTACATCTAAACATGCACTACTTTACACATTGAGTAATGAGGAATTCATCTTTCTGCCATAATCATTGTTACAGAACATTCTTATCTAGATCAATTTAATTCTAGATAAAGTTAATTATGAGGACTCGCTCAACATGTACACATACACGCATGAAAACAACAAGAAAACGAAAATTACTAGTGTTTTATCGTTTTTACTTCTCGGCATAGACTAAATGTGAGATGCAATCATTTTTAAGAAAACTTTACTCTGCAATTTATATGGAGCTAACAGTTGGTACTTCAGATGCTGATGAAGGAAATCTCTCGGTCGTTGTTGTTGACCTTGATTCTGTTTACCAAATCTGAATCCGAAATACCAAACTTTCAACTGATGAAACTATCATTTGACATTAATCTTCAGATACAGACTAGTACATTCTACACTGCTCAAACGGATCCTGATGAAAGATTAATTTATTTGAAGTGCATACCTATTAACAAAAATCTTGCTCGAAATTTTTAAAAAAATCAACAAAACTATTTTTACAAAGTCTCTTGTACCTTTTGTTTAACCATGAACATTTGTTATTCAAATGGATTGGAAATATGTCGGAGAATGATGATTGCTTCTTACGGGACGGTTGAATGACCTTCAAAATGTTTACCGACTCTGAAATTAAATCTAAACATCTACATTCACTGATTAAATAGTAATACATGCACTGTTTATAATTCCTAGTTATATTACTGTATTGCAGAAATTGTTTCTGTAGAATATTTGTCTTCGAGTGACGTTCAGGGCTCTAGACTAACATTCTGAGTTACTTGCCTGCAGAGCAAGTCTGGGCAAGTAGTAAAGGCATCAAAGGTGCAAAATGTTAAAAAGTAGGTTGCCCGCAATGCAATTTAACTTTAACTTGCCCCTGTACGTCTGGCATATGTTAGTCCAGAGCCCTGTATGTTTTGGTATTGTTTACCTTCAACCTCTTTGCTAGATATGGATTACTCTTTTGACTAAAATATATATTCCCACCACCCCCAATAAAAACAAGTTGTAATTTTCGGCGTTTCAAAACGACCCAGTGTAAGGGTGAATGCAAGATCCACTAATTTGTAAGAAAATCTGCAATGCTAATAATTGATAATTGATGTGTGGTCTTCAGATACTGATGAAGGAAATCTCTCGGTCGTTGTTGTTGACCTTGATTCTGTTTACCAAATCTGAATCTGAAGTCGCCTCCCAAATTTTTACAATCCTTGAATCCAGTGTACACTTTTTAGTTTTAAACACACTTGCTATAGACGGTCTTTTGAGAATTTTTCGAATATACAGTATTTAAGATATGGATTATTGCGCTTGTTTCAGATCAAGACTCCACTGCCGAAGGCTCCTAAGGGTAAGGCTGCCGCAGAAAAGACCAAACGTTTAAAGAAGAGTGGAAAGAAGGGAGGAAAGAAAGGCGGCGTGAAGGGCAAGAAATAAACGCTGGCCCAGCTGCTCAGTGGTGTCGGACTGTCAACATCCGACTTGGACCCAAGCATGTTGAGGCAAATAAATGGAAAAAAATATTTCACATGAGTTCTGTTTTATCAAATTCTTGGCAGAAAGCGGCTGTACAGATGTCATGACGCCGCCAGTGTACCAGGCTTAAGACACTTGAGTGTGTCATGCTCACCTTTCGTCGCAGATGGGTGAAAGATTCCCACAGCGACGTTAAACTCCATATTCACGCACTCGTGCTCACCTTCCATGGGGACTTGGGAAGGCAACATAGTCGAGCATGAAATTTTCCTAAAGTTTTGTAACCTGTGGTCCGGTTTACAAGTGGAGAATATTTATGACAATGATGATCAATGGACAGATACTTTCCCCCCATTTATCATTCTAAATGCATACCCAAGTGCAAGATTTGGTCAATTAAGGATTGCCTGCAATATCTTTTTGCGTTCATCTAGGTATGAACGTAAAAACCAATGTTTTTTACATTCATACCTCGATGAATGGAAAAAAAAATATTGCTGTCAATTCTTGTCAATAAATTGGTGGAGATTACATTCATTTAAATGTCTGAAATTACAAAAGCGTTTATATTTTTAACTCGCAATCGCAGCGCAATAATATTTGATATCGACATTAGCTGCAGTATATATCGACAGTGAGTGAGTGAATATAGAGTTTAACGTCGCTGCGGGAATCTTTCACCCATTTGCGACGAATATATCGACAGTAAACTGAGGATGGCCTAAGGCTCTCATTTTTTTTCAACAGTGAACGCAATGTTTTGGGGGTGAACCAATCTGACAATTTTGACATTTACACCAGTCGTGTATCGGGACGTAAAGCACAAGAGTACATGTAACTGTGCTTTATGTCCGGCATAAATATACGCCCCCTTATGTGAAACGCAGGCCTGGCGAATGCTCATTTTTTATGCTCATTTTTTACGCCCTGAGGAGTATACAACTTCAGCTGCCATTCAAGGTGCTACAAATCACGTGACCAGTAATTTACGAGAAGTAATTTCTTTATTTCATAAATACATTAAAGATTTGATATCGTACAAGATGACAGGTGGTTATGGTGCAAGGTGAAATATTTTGAAAGTATATTAATTCATAAAATTATTTTCTTTAAAAAGAAATAGTATAAAGTAAAGCAATCGTACAGTAATTCCCAATGCCATGTTGAATAAGATACTTAACTGTAATGCAACACAAGATTTAATTGAAGTGGGTATGCGTACAAAACTGAAAATCTAATGCTATAAACCATACAGTGTACAATACTAGGAACAGCAACTTTGTATGTACCAGGGTTGACCACAAATGTTCACCAGAGCTCAACTGGTGAAGCTCTAGTAAAATCTATATTTATTGGCAGCCATGCAATGCCAACGTATTTGTATTCGATAAAGTCTTCCAACATAATATAAATTTCAGAAGGTGTGGACATCCAAGTGATGCCCTTGAAAGCTTGTTGCCCACTGCATGATTAAAGCATTAACTGGATATTGTTGTAACAGTACAGCCACTAAGTAAAAAAATAGAGGTAAGGCTATGCATGCATGATTGGAAGGGTTCTACATGTCATCCTCGAACCCTAGGCTATTGTGACTACAGAATTGACGGAGGTTGCGTGTAGTCATAATTATAGCCTGGGTTTCGAGAATGCTACACGGTATGCACTGTAGCACTACAAATTGCACATTCTTGTTAATACATTATGCTTCAGATACAACTACAGGCAAGTATAATTCACTAGATCAATAACACATCAACTGCTACAAACTATTCACTACTTGACGAGGAAAGACAATCCAATTGAAATCTGATCTTCAATTACACCAAACATTCACCAAGCAAAGGTCTAATAATCTTTCTATTTTTCTGACTCAGCCAAACCAGTAGTACATTACAGTATATAGCTATAAGTAAGTTGAGATGCAATATAGGTAATTACCTCGCATGAGCTACCACTACTGTGACTACACGATATAATCTCAACACAACAAAACACCAATATCGGCTGATTGTCGCAATGTAGTGTAATCAAGGTTTAAGAGAAGATCACATGTTAATTAAATTGACTAGGAGACATGGTAATAAAACAAGGATTCAACATACATAAAACAAAGGAATTGCACGTGAGATTATACTGGACAGTGGCTCTGAGCAGTAACAACAATACTAGGTCATGGAGATAATGCAAGAAAGCATGGGGAACAGTTACTATAGCTGCAGTTCTGTAGCTAGAAAATGCTCCGTTTACTATGTTGCTATCTATTATGGGCTACAGAGCAAGGCAATAATAGGCATCAACAATCTTTCTAGCTGGATTGTGTTCTGCCCCATGTATTCATGCCACACGTAGTCGTTAACCCAGTGCCACAGATAGGTTGCATACTTTTATTGATGGCTACTACTGCCTTCCTCTGTAGCTATTAAAGGGGTGCCAATAATAGATAGCTAAATAGTAAATGGGGGCATCTTCTAGCTACAGAACTGCAGCTACAATTACTAATGCTCTGGGGCGGTATCCTATAAACAGCTTAAGACTTAAGTCAGCAAAACACTAACTTTGCGATACATTTTGACTGTTTTCTTTATTGGATTAGTCTGATGTTTTAGACATAGATTCGATAAAGTTTGACATAGCCAAATACAGAAAACTTGGTCAAAATAGGTTGATAATTAAGGTTTTTGTTGTTGATTAAAAACTTAAGCTGTTTATAGGATACCGCCCCTGGGGATTTAATTTATGAAATCACATGTATGAAATAAAAGATCTGGTCAGCATTAACAAAATATCAACATATTGGATTTACAATCGACTACATCATTGTGGCATCATTCCAAAATCAGAAATAAACCAATTAAAAAAATGTTCACATCAATCAAATTAAAACCAAGAGAGATACAGAAAATCAATTTTACTGTGCTCCCAAAGCATTCAAAAGCAGATACTTAGATAATATTAGAAAGCTGGATTAATTTGACTTAATTTAACATTTTAATAATAATAACAACAATAATAAATATTGCATAAACTGATTGTAAGTATCATGAGACAAAACAGAGCAAGAAAATAAATATTTTAAAGTAATATCGATGATTAACAATTCTTTCTCTAAAATTCAAAGTGTTTCTACTGGATGCATACAAAATGGTCAACAAATGGTACATAAATATGAGTGATGATCAGACCAGTACACATATTTCAGAATCGCACTAACTTTGTGCAATACAACATTAATAATTAACATATATATAGAGGATGTTCTGTGCGAAAAGATTAAGTTTGGGCAGATCCTACCAATTGTAATTAGGGCTGTTCGTTTTGCCACTGGCAGACCCCCAACCGGCAGCCGATTGACCCCGGGTGGCCCCGCAAATGTGCTTGATTTGCCCTGTAATTCCACATTCTCACGTGAAAGACTGGCTAACACGCGGCTTGATGGGTAAGAAATTGGGAAAATCGAGCGTGTTTACAGGGTTACCGGGTTCAAGTGGCTGCCGATTTGTGGCAAAACGAACAGCCCTATTGAATGTGACTGGCCAAAGACTGGACTGTTTGTTTACTGGACAACATGATAGCGGTCATCTCCAGCTATAATGTAGAAATAATGTAGACTACATTCACAACCATTTGGAACCGGTACATATTATTTCTCTTAGTATTAATTAATGGATGGTAAAACTTGTATCGTTACATCTGAATGAATTAATTAATTATTTAATAAGTGCTTTACATCGCTGCAGGAATATTTGAAATTTCGCCCATACGAGACATTTATATTTGAAAATCTTTCAAAATCTTCCATTAAATTATTTTAAATTCTAGTTGCTGTAACACAAATTGGCAAAAGGGTGATACCAAGTTATGTATTATTATTCTGATTTGTGATAAAAGTGTCTAGTGACAATACTTTGCACAGGTAAAGATAGCTAAATTGTCTTGATAAATACAATGATACATTGTTTACAGTTTCTATAAATCATTGTGGAATTAATAATCTATATATCATCCATATAACCAAATAATGTAAATGCATATGTAATTATAAACAAGTAACATTTCAAGCCTGCTTTATCGTTAGCTAATAGGACTGTTAAAGGGAAGACAATACAAGGGGAATATAGCAGAATGCTGTATGTAGAACAGTTATGTAATACAGATTCCATGATACATGTATCTGACTGCCATTTCTATGCATGTTTGTAACACAGAATGGAATGTATTGAGCAAAGAATAGAATACAGATGAAAATAGATGATTAGTCTGAGATACATATGTATAGTATATACAATCTCCACATCCACAATATACTGGAAACTCAGGGATAGGCAAAATATATTATTTAACACAGAAATTGTTTTGAGACAAGACAATACTCTATATGTCTTACCATAGTTGGAAGACAACACAACTCTACAGCAGGTTGAATATTGTGCACACAATACGTGTTTAAGTTAAGGTGTCAAAAAACGCCTGAAAAATAGTTGTTTTTCTTTCCACAAATTGTTCATTTACACACATCAAATCTGTAAATATTATTCCATGTAAATTTTAAAGCACTTTTAATTTGGTATATTACAAATTAAATTACATGTACTACACTTGAAGATTTCTAAACTAGACATTGCACAGAATGTTGTTAATCACTGAATCAGCAGTTAGGTGGTTAACCGTACTCTCAGACAAAAGTAAAAATACTTCCTTTGAATAGCCATATACCACAGACTGGAATCTGGAAATGTTCTACTCTCTGATTCTAGCTATGGACATACAAGACTGAGGGTGAGAATGAGGGGTTCGTGAGTGGCGATACTGGAATCCAGATATCTCGTAACATAGGGCCAATGAAGATTAATATCAAGAACTGAGAAGATTAATATAT
>JAUTBV010150308.1:0-10691 GCA_032361325.1 Lepetodrilus fucensis | reverse complement strand
ACACACACACACACACACACACACACACACACACACACACACACACACACAAACACACACACAAACACACACACACAAACACACACACATGTACACACACACACACACACGTTAATATTGTCGATTATTACTCAGAAGTGACATTCTAATTTACTGAAATAAACCTAGGTATATATCGTGCTAATGGTTGAATGAACATTTGAATTATCCCTGTAGTACGGTAGAGTATTACATTTGCTCGACGGAAGGTAATTAGAAGGTAATCTTTGAAAGTACATTAAGTGTATAATAGTTTTACATTTGTGATATATGTATAGTTCTGAATATATGTAGTTACTGAATTGTAACATGTTCTATGGGCCTGTGGCCTTGAATAAAACATTATCTCTCTATATGTAATTCTATACGTATGTAGTTTTATACGTAGATATATACGTTTACAACATGCATGCATATAATTCCAATTATTGAATTATATTAGTGTTCGTGTTACGTGTGTATTGGTGATTCATTGTCCTCGCTACCAGTATAGCCATACATATCTGTTTTCAATGAAGGATTATATACATTTTTCACCATCATTTATAATATATATTAGTGCTTTCTTATATTGTGGAAATTACTGGAGGGGACACAATAACTTCACTGGTGCTGCGTAGGCAGAGTACACTATCAAATGAGTTTTCCCGGTGTCACCTTTAACATTTCGTTACCAACAGCAATGCAACACATTCATTTAACCAAGCTCCATCTTCCGATATTGATGCTGAAGTTTCGCAGTGTTATGCTAACTTTTCTTCAGGACCATCCATCTGTGACACGGGCAATAACTGACGTGTAGTCCGTACAACACCGTTGTTAGCAAGGAACTATCACCTTGCCCACGTGAAGTCCAACGCTGGAGAGCTAATTACTTGCAACACGCTTAGGAAGCCTTACAAGAGCAGAGCTTGGCCACTTAGCTTGTTGAAACGCTTCTGCTTCCCATCTCTCGCCGATAATCTCGTCAGTGTTGAAAACCCGTTAATACAATCAGCTCAGCCATCGTGATGCAATCTACTCTGGTTAATGCCGTGAGACTTCTTGCAGTTTTCTTCACGTCTGTCGACACTAGAAGTTTACAGGTAGATGTAAAAAAATGAATGTGAAAATCGATGGAATATAGCTCGAGTTAACTATGTATATTTCAAACATATGTGTAAATAAATCCCATAAGTTGACCACTATATATAAATATATGATACTATGACGACATGGTTAAAGTTTAATTATAAGCTACATAAGGAGACGTGGATCGTAGATCGTGGCTAAAAGCAATATATGTTTAAGTGTTGTAATGATTTGTTAACAAAGGTTACAATACATTATTTCAAAGGTTACTACACAAACCCATGTATCTCTCTCTCATACTTGACATTACTATATCTCTTATTGTAAATGTTGTTATTGTGAAATTAACTATTTACTCACATATTGAATTCCATGAAGCGCTAATTGAACTGCCACATCATGAATTAAATGTTGCATTGCACCACAAAACTCAATTATTTAATACTAAAAAAACAACAACATACCTTTACAATGAACAAGGGAGCGAACATTGATGTATGACATTTGTATAACGGGAGATGGAATCGATCAATCCTCTTAAAAATAGTTTGTACTTTAAGCGAATGGAACATTGCAAGTGAAAATAAGTTCACACATGAACATGAACCTAGACACTCCTTTGGCACCGATCCCACTCATAGCGATATGGCTTCGCTATTACCATTCCAAAAACTACTTTACTTGATTTTACGGCAACGCAAACGCTAGATCGATTATATTGAACAAAGTACATCCCCACATGCGAACATTTATGTTTATTCTAAGAACTGTTTATAACCCTAGCGATCCTGATGGAAATATTACTTGTATTTCATACCATGTACCTCTTAGCCGCGTCTGCGGATATTACGACATGGTAGATAGCGTCGAAAGAAGCGCTTTTGATCAACCGTAATATCTAGACGCTAGAAGACGCATAAAACGACAGCTCTTCAGAATTGGTTGTAGCACTTGAAGCACCTTCGGCATTATGACAGGAATACTGAGCACTCCTTGATCATGTGCTTCCTTTTATTTGAATAAAAGCCCACGCCTTCATACAAAAAAGTGAAGGAAATTGCATGTATTATGTTATGCGTAATAGTGGCCCCTTCCCCACACTCGTAATCCAATCCGTTCAGGACTCACTTCATGTGGTACCTCTGGCAAACTTATAGCGAGGAACTTGCGCAAATTGTTTATCAGGTATACATATAACAACGATAAAATGTATTTCATTGGATATATTTTTTTATACCAAAATCATCAGGGAAATGGTTCCAATAGTTGCAACCTATTATGCTGTACATATGTGAGATAAAACATAAATGCACTTGAATTTCGCTTCCCAACTGTTCAATTTCCGATCAGTGAGCTAGTTATTACATAAATACGGACATCAGATTGATAAAAGAAATTGAGTCGATATCTATATATTTATTTTGGAGAAAAAAAAGGAATTGGAGACGGTATTTTTTAGTAATTTGGTTTCGTTGTGAGTTTGTAATAACAACATATGCCAGAGGGCATCCGTACTAATGTCATTGCGTCTCGAGCTCGGCCACTGCTCTCAGAACCTTTCTATCTACCAGCCAGCGGAACCCAGCCAAATGGTACATTTGTGATTCGATTCACGTCCCCTGAAAACAGCGGCCTCTGTCGATGGATTCTCATCCGGGCATTGCATCTAATACTCACTTCCGGCAAATTCTCATCAGTCACCCGGCCACCCATGCGCTTGAGTTGGCCGGCCATAACTGTTCCCCTAGTGACCATTTCTCATAGGGAAATGACGGAGCTAACACTGCAGACAAACCCTTAACGAGGTGGCATTGCTACGGATTAGAGGTAGAAGCCCTTCTTGCATCTATCAGCTTCTGCTAGACACTTCATTACCTGTTTAATCTGGGGACAACATGGGGCTGGCCAAGGTCTTCATACTTGGTTGAACTGACTTGGTTAGCGCTAGACGGCCACACGGTGGGACGTTCCAAAAGACATACGGGAAGTCGAACGTGAGGAGAATCTAGTTATGCAAAGACACATACAAGCTTGGTTAAATCCATCCAAATATACGAGTATTTGCTCGCATCTGCGAGACAATATATCATCTAAAGGACTCGACATATGCTAACAATGTCCAATAATAAATCAACGTGAAGCTAATAATTCCCTGTGTAAATTTATTTCTCTCATATTTTGCGGACATGCTTTCCATTGTAAATAAGAGTAAAACGACGAAGCACTATTTGGATTTATTACATACATCCAATACAGCCAATTGCATCGGGAGAACATCCGACCTTGAGTCAGATCCTGTTGACTGGCTGATGACCTCTCACGAGTGCTATACGTCATGGTGCTAGCACTGAACATCATGGCACCATCACGATCACGGCCACGTGTATTGCAACTGGGGACCTGCTGAATGCAGTCGTGAGTATGAAACTGTGATGCGAATACATTGATGAATACCATTGTAAGGACGAGATGGTTATTTATGCTGTAGAAGGGCGTCTTCGTCCCTCGTCTCATTCCACGTAAACCTGGATGTCCGACATACGGCGAGACTTTGTTAATAGGCGTTAACCAGATACGCTACGGTCCTAATGGACGAATTGCAATATTTCTCAATGAACGGTGTAAATCTGGATAGCGGCGACAGGTGTTGTCATGACGCTTCCTCCAGATCAGTCTACAGGCAATGTTCCTGATTTAACACATTCACAAAGCAATGCCATAAATACCATGGTGTTTTATCTCCTATACCAACCTTCACTAAATCACAGTTCGCTAAAGTGACAGTTCGCATTTTCGTCGATTCTCGGGGGTCTTTCAAACGAATTCCGCTATAACTCTATAGTCAAAGTACTCAGTACATGTATACTGCATAGAGTGATTGACCTAAAGAGAGAATAGTTCAATTTTAGAACAGTTAAGCCTTCAAAATGGTACGTTTTCATAATGTGCGAACGGTATAAAGGTTACCCATTACTGTGTGTGTATATTTCGTCTGGTGCTTTCATCAGCCTTTTATCCCACTGTTTGAAGACTCTTCTTCCTTCTATTAGAATCTGAATGCATGAACGCACGGCAGTGATCGAAGACTGAATTAAACCAGATCAACAAGAGCGAATCTCGTAACTGGACAATAGATGGTGTTTGCAAACCATGGTTGAATTCCTATATGGTCAAGAACTAATTTCGAGATAGTGATTCCAACATACACCAATGCTGGAAACAGAGGTTACGACATTGAGCTCTCAATCATAATGTTGGTGAAAGTTTGAATGTAAATCTATATGTACAAACCGTTCAAAAGCTACCATCTTATAGGGAATAATTGTCCGTGGTATATACTGTAGATTGTAACATTACAAATGCATATCCTGTATTTGTCTTCAGTGTTCAGCGTTGGCGTTGACGAGCAATGTAATTGTTCTGTGTGTCACTCTTCACGTACGTCATCAATAATCATCAATATTACATTATGCATTTATGCGTTTTCTTTAATAGGCCAATTTACGACATTCAAGGTATCTGGTTTCTTTGTGGCCAAGTCGCAAGTGCTGTATGGCATTGCGTGAGAATTGTAACACTATTTACTTTACATCATTATTATTTACGTTATGCCTAGGTTATTACTAATCATTATTTGTTAGTGTCACTGTTTGTTCGTGTCCTACTTTTATCGCAATCATGTATGATTGTAAACGTTTTGTTGTCTGTACGCAAGACCAATTAACCATAGTATGGATGGAATTGACATTTCAATTACGTGATTATTTCAAAATTTTACTCCGATTTCAGAACATGGTAGACCTACTCCGCTGGCACTGTCCAGCTTAGTACTGCAAAGTCTCACCTCCAGTGAAGCCACGCCCATAATTGTCCCGCCCATTTGTCACTTCGGCACTGTCTGTCCACATTGTCTATCAATTTTGAAGGAAGCGATTATTTATTTTAGTACAGTTCCCCTAGTCTGAAATAGCCACCGCATAATCCACTTTTCCACTCTCCTCATAATTGCACACATGGTGATGCGTCGAAATTCGTTTTAGTTTTACTACCGGGTTAGCGGTAGTCTCTACTTTCTAACCGACGTTTATCCCGGCTCCTTATAAAAACCGACACTTCCTGCAATCTGTGCGGTGGCCGGTCCTGAAATGCCACGATCTTAACGTCTGAACATTTCAAGTTAACTATCCGGTTGCTGTGCAAGTCATGCTGCGAACAATACTATTACACCCATCCAAACTGGATGTCTTCGTAAATTAAGGCTATTTTCAGCGCCAGATTCTTCTTAGCTCCCTTTGATTGATACCGTTCCCGCGTTGAGACGCTGGCCTTTGTCCAGCTTCTTCTGGGATCGCCCATAGGGGCAAACAAGTTTTCAATTTCTACAATCGATACGTTCCGAGGGGAAGTGCTCTAGATCTATTTTATTAGTTGGCTCGCTCCCTTAATTGAGAGCTGCTTGGCCTAGTGCCTATACTCCTAGGCGCTAATCCTGTGTGCATTCTTGCACCACCCTCCGACAACGGAACCGTGCGCACGAAATTGCTGCGGCTTTACAGCAATCAATGTTCCACGTTCTGTTTTCACTTAGGTGTTTATTTATGGGTATGAGATGATTATGAGAGGCAATAGATCCAACCAAAGATGACAAGGAAATTAACATTTTATTGTTAAAAATAAACGGTGATACGGTATAAATGCCAAACCCTCTGCGAATACAACCAGCTATGTTAGCTACGATTCCATCTTTTCGTTCCAGTACATAATGGTAAAAGAACTGTCACTTTAAAACAAAATATATGTGCAAACCGAATTAATGCCAAGTATATTTCCTGTACATGCATTTAGTTCACTGTGATGTAACCCGGACCCCGTGTGAGCTATCAACAGTGCATAATTCACCCTTGTATATAGATTGTTTTATCTACACGAACGCATGTTGTGATTTTTAAAACAGGCGTGTTAGGCAAATGCCACGAGCTCGGTTGGAGGATATAGCACAAGGTTAGCGAGGTCTGCATGTTCCTGCAAGCAGGTCTGCGCACAATATGGAAGAAACTACCTACTTTGGCGAGACTACGTATTCCTAGAGTAGGCTGAATACATGCGTGTTCTTGCTAGTTAGCAATCCCCGAGTTTTGCCGAGATCTCGGGACATCGTACGTCATCGCTGGCGCCACTGTGCACGTGGTATATTTGCATCACCCATGAGTTACGATTGTATTCGTAATTCAATATAAGATAATCCGGAGATGAATGATGAACACGTTAGGGAGTCGACTCGACTTCGTCTTCTATTTAATATCTAGCCAACTATGAATTATAGGCTTGTTAATGTGCAATGACGAATGCAATGTGTCTTTGTTCTCTGCACTAGTCATGTATTACCAAAATTGGGATACATTCGTATTAATCGTATGTCTTATTTTTCTCTATAGGTTCTGGATGGAGGGTTGTCTTCATGTCAATTTATACGGGAAAGCAAAGAAATATAAACTGTATTTGTAGATTGTTAAGGATCATAATACACACCCACGCGCCCGTGCGCAAGCACACACTCGCACACGCACACACATACACACATTCATATTGTGACAAATGTTCAAGAATGAGTTCGAAATGCATAGTCCTTGTTATGCTGGTCAATTGTATCATCTTCATTTGTGATTTGCGAATTTTGAAATACAATGCGATGATGCACTTTCTTTTATCATTAGAATTATCCACTGTTCAATGCGTTCAATTTCAGATACGTACCAGCATTACACAATTCTACCAAAGGATGCCGCAATCAGAGCAAATTAAGTTAGGTGTCCTATTGGGTGTCAGGGCAAGGCCAACTACGTGGATGCTAAGAAAGAAGCCAGGACACCCACGGTGAAAGTGTCAGAATCCTGGTATGAATTTGTGAGGATCCTGGAACAAGACACCTAACTTATTTTGGCTTTGAATGGGTCAGAGGCCTGTTCAAGTTTACGCGAGTTATCGCGTGACGTCACATATGAAGGATGAATGTTTCCAAGGCGATTTCACGCGTGTACTCGCGGGTTCGCGCCCTCCTGAACAGGCCTCAGGTTAACACAACATGACATGTCAGCCACCAATAGGTATTCCCATAAGAGACTTATCACACTATTAACTGTCTTCCTCACAAGAGTTGAAGTACTATCAGATACTCATGTTCCCAGACAAGAATTGTGTTTAGATAAAACATAGTTAAACACAAACATATAATGATGCGTGTCAAATGTAAATTACAACGATAGCCCAATAACAGTGACACTTTGAATTGTGTAGGAAATAATCTAGATGATGCTATTTGGCAATAACATTCACATTTATGATACTAATCACTTCATTTAATTTCATATTTATCTATTTAGTTCCAGTTTAACGATGTCTGCATTCCACGATACACTCTTATCACTACCGATCTCAATATATGGAATATGCGTCTATGTCTAGGTTGTCAGTTGTGATATAATCTATAAGCTAGCTGAATTTGTTTCGCCCCCAAAGCGTGCTCCTTTTTGGCACGTCGTGCTCCTTTTTCGCGGTTGAATTCGGAAGTTAATTTCAGTCCTCCCTTGCCATATGACGTTACCGTGTTCCTGGCAAATAGGCTGATTATGATGACTAAACTCTGCCGTCGAGTTATCTATAGTTTTCTTTAAAACGACTACACGACGTATACGTGTTACGATATGACCATTGATGGTGAAGGCAGGATACTTCGGTTTTAAGTTACGGAAAATTCATTAGCAGATTTCTGCTTCTTGCTGTGTCAACTATACTAAGTTATCCGAGGGCGAGAACACGAATTTACCAACGTGTAGAACATATGGTTATCTGGTATAAACGTTACATGTGCATGTATTACAAGTACATGTCAGTGTTGCCAAGACTATGTCAACATGATGGAGTATTATTAGACTTTGAGTTATTCTAACATGCAATGTTGATATTCTAATATTCCAACGAAACCTTACTCTGTTTTTCCATATGTTTCCTCCTCTGAATTCATGGAATTCGTTGGGCTATTTCTGAAACACAAAATGAATTGTAAAAACATATTTTCATGTAATATATGGACTTCAAATTTATCTAGCATGGGTGGTCTTTAAATAAATACAAACAAATAGAGTACTGCACCCAATCTAAGATTATGACAGTGAGATTAAGTTAAGTGTATCCGGGATGTATCTAGATCTTTGGTTTAAACCATCACATACCAGTAGGCGTTAAATATTTTCTGCCAATTATTGACTTATATAAGACGTGTCATCAGGTTCCATAGAACGTTGACTCTGGTGCTGGCACCGTGTGATATTTCAGATGATATTACAACCTAATCAAAGAGAGACCAATCCTCATCGGGGAATGCCATGAAAACAAGTACCAATGTCCGTCAAGACCGTCTGTTATGCCCTTGTCGCGTTCGCCTGAAGGACGTATTCTGAAGCCTTTTCACGGTAAATTGTCGTGTGGAAGGTACTACCGTCTCAACGTGATGTGTAATACACACGATGTCTTATACTGTCTATCTAAACTCCACCAGCTGTCTGCTATGGGTTGTATGTTATTACATTTCTAATATTGATATGGGAGTGAAGCAAGATTGCTTCGTATGCGTGGGAGTATATTGAGCTAACTTGAATTCATTACGATATCCATTGATTTTGAAAGAGTTCCGAAAGAATGAATGATCGCCATACGATCATGTACTGTACACATAATTGGTACTGCTTACAGTGCGTTCACACTTGAAGGAAAGGATCGACATTATCTTTAAAATGTAATAACGGTCACGACATGATACATAATGGGGGATGCAGAGAGTCATTATGCTGTAGAAGACTCACGAAGGTTGATAGGTACTGGTTCGTAATTGGCGGCATTTACTGACACTCTGAGAGCGCAAGAGAACGTCTCACCTCTTCAGCGACCCAGTCTGAGTATATTAGTGGCGCGTTGAATTACTGCAAGGGAGATAACGCTGATCAGTAACCTCAGCGACACAGACTGGACATATTAGTGGCGCGTTGAATTATTTCAAGGGAGATAACACAGATCAGTATCCTCTGAGACAGATTGGAAATTAGTGGCGAGTGTGACTTATTGAAAGGGAGGTGATACGGAACAGTACGGTTTTACAATGCAGTCAATGTCGTTTCCGGAACCTTGGTGATGTCATACCACCTTCATCAGTTATCTGAGGATTGTCTTCATGATGGAAATACATTATTGCATTGAATAATGTAATTAATGAAGAATATCAAAGTGGTAATAATGAGTTATATGTCTCTGATTTAACAGCACATGAACAGTATTAAAATTCGTTTGAGGTTTTTAAAAGTATATTTTCCAATATTTAATTTCGTGTGTTTCGTGTCTGGTGTAATGCCAACAAAAACAACTAAACACAGAGAAATGCCACTCTGCTATCGTGTTAGCTCTGATTTCCAGTCTCGTAATTTTATTATAAAAGTAGATTTCAAGTCACGCACGCTTCATCATACGGTTTGTGCTGTGTAATCAAACTAACAAGACATTTTTGTGTGTGTAAACCATGCCAGCAGTATATCTTGGTTATTTTGTTAATTGTATTTCCGTTGTTTGGTAATTAGGAACATTCTTGCCTCTAGGTGCATGCTGTTTTAAACTACGTTCAGACGAAAACCAACGTCATTGTTATATTGGCGGTTCCTTTAGGGCAAATCTACTTACTGAGAGGTTGCAACAAAAGAACTGGGATTAAGAGTCAACAATAGTAATATAAATATGATTGTTTTACTTATAGATCCCCTAAAGTGTTGTAATATACGAAGCTATGTATCTGTAAATAATACTAATACTAATAATACTAATTGCGCTTATAAAGCGCAACATTCACAATGACAGAAGTCTGTGTAAATAATATGCTAAATACATGTAGAACAAGTTTACCACATTATTATTTATTACTACCGGTACTATTATTATTAGTAAAACATTTTTTTATTTTTTTATTATTATTATTATTATTATTATTAATAATTTAATTTTGTATTTTACTATTATTATTATTATTAGTATATATTATTATATTTGACTCGCTACAAAATATATACACTCGAAGAACTGGATGAAGCCAAAATAGTTCCTTAGCGCGGCTATTTGAAGCGTTTCACTGGCCTACTTGTCAGAATAAGAAATATTGGCCTGGACCGTACAACATCACTCACAGACGTGATACACTTTTGATGAATGAAAGGAGGTAGACTCATTGCATATGTATCAATATATCCTCCGGGAAAACGTCCTGGATCCCACACTAATGAAGGAATATACTGATAGACGTTAATCATCAGGCGTCTGATGGGAGGTATGATTCCAAATTAAACTATCGACGTTCTTGACCAAGAGACCCGGGAAAGATCACCCGTCTCGGGTACTGTACCATACTCTGCTATATAGGCGCCTGGGCAGTGGACACAGTGCTACCTCTGTGTCTGCTGCAATAACTTCCTTTATCACATAACATAGCATGTTTGAGTGCAATAACACCCATGCAATAAATAATAAATATTGCACTAGTGCAATAT
>JAUTBV010150297.1:0-10691 GCA_032361325.1 Lepetodrilus fucensis | reverse complement strand
CCTGCACTAAGTACAAAAGGACGTTCTGCATTGGCACCTTCAAAGCCTATCAAGACCTCTTCATCTATTTCGGGTATAAAATAGAAACCTTTGTCTGCGCCTGCATACGGGGTTGCCATTTTTATCCATGGGGTGGTTCTATCGCCATCCTTTTTTTGCCAAGGAAATTGCACTTTTATTCTACCCAATCCTTCTGGATCATTATTGTCTTTTACCGTAGCTCTTTGAGTTTCTATTCTAGGATAGGTAAACGGATTGCTATAATTAGGATATTCTGTACCTTCAGGCACACCTTCAAAACTATTGGTATATTCGCCAGAACTACTAAATTCATGTCTAATTTTCGTTATTAAATAACTGCCATAGGCTTCTTTCTTTGCAATATCCATAAAACTAAAACTTTCTATTTTTAGAGTATCGCCTATACGTAACCTATATAAGGTACTTGTACCACTGGCTACTAACATATTGGCTGTTCTTGCTAAAGTATGTGCCTTGGTGGCTTCGTTTATACCTTGCTGATTGCTATACTCTGGTGCACCATGTACATAATGATAATAACCTGCTACATTATATAAGGCATCTGAGTTTTGTTTTACGGTTTGTAAATAAGGATGCTTACCTGCGGGGCTAGCACTGCTTGAATAGTCTTCTAAGGGACTATTATTTACCCAATCATGCTGATTGATACTAAAGCTTTGCTCTTGAATGCCGCCTTGTAAACCAAAGGTACGAATCTGGTCGCCATAAACACCTTTTACTATCTTCTCGCCTATTCTACCTATACATAATTCTTTGCCATTATTGTATAACCACTTGCCGTATTTTGAACAAATACGATGTACAAAATCATAATCGCTTTCATTGTATTGCACCGTATAAGGTAAAGTTGTACCCATTTGATGACCGTATTGTATTGTTAAAGCATCATTCTTATGATCTGTTATTGCTTCGCTTATTACATCTTGTAAGGTGTAGCCTTGGTCAAAACTCATACAGTCGTATCGTTTACTTAACAATACATCTGCACTTGATCCATGAATTAAAACTGTGCCTGAGGCTGCATCCTTTTTTTGTAATTGTATATGGCTAATTAAACCTACAAACTCTAAACCATCTCTATACGAAATACTTATCTTTTTACCTATATACGGTATAGAACTATCCATTAAACTAGCACTAAAGCCTTCTTGTGCACTGGTAGGAAAACTAATAGTAAAGGTATTGTGAGTACCCATACTTTGAGAAATACTTACATGAAAAGTAGCACCTGCCAAAACCTCTTTACTGTCTATATAAACTTTTGATTTATTTTTTACCATCCTTTTTATTTTATCCTTTTTATATATAATACAAGCTCTGTCCGCTTTTGCAGAAAATGCATACAATCAATCTAAACACGTTATGCACAAGGCATAAAGAGCTATATCTATGTTGGGTTCATAGCAATGATTTCTCTTTTGAAAAGAGAAAATGTGCAGATAATTCCGATACTGTATTGGTAGTATCTTATTTTTTAATCTTCCTTCTCCGCTCATGGCAGATTCGGCGAATGAAAATAACAATGTTTGTATAATAAACTCCATTTAATACCTTGCATACTTGCATTGAGGTTGTTTATTAATGAAGCTTTTTAGTATAAACAATTTCTTAATAAAAATTTCTCTTTTGTATCAAACTGTTTTGTAATACGCTACTCCTGTTATTTAGAACACTAAAAGTATGAAAAAATAGTTAATTATTTCAATATTTCTAGCTCTTTTTTTTACTCGATTTTATCTCTAAAATAAAAAATTCTAAAAGGCAATACATTTGCCGAATTAATACGTAAGCTATTTTCTAAACTTTCTTTTAAATAGAGCCAGTCAGCATCTTCGTAGGTTGTCTCTTTATCTTTGGTTAAATATATATCTGTTGTTGGTGTGTACCCTACAGCACTACCCTGTTGTACTTGTATTCCTTTCTTTACCGTTACTTTAGAAATGCTAGACTTATAATGATTAAAACAATGGTTAATAATATCTTGTTGGGTTACAACGCGCCCTCTTGATAAAATATTTTCTCTATACGCATATATTTTATCACTTGCTTTGGGTTCATTTTCGCCTCCAATAGTACCTGTAACAAACATGATTGAACCGGTTTTAAAAGAAGTTCCTTTAAATTGTTGTAATCTTACAAATGGATGAATCTTATTTGCTTTTTCGCCAGTGCTTGTCCAATAAGACACAAAAAATGTTTCTAATGGATTGTATTTTAGCTTATCATTTTCTATAATTAGATAAGGTGCTTTACTTTTAATAAAATTATTATGCTCAATTTTTTGCTCTACTCTAGAAATTATCTGTTGTAAATCGGCAACATTTGCATTTATAAAATCACCTCCAATGGCTTTATAAGCTACGCTGTCTTCTTTTAAAACATCTAATAAAAAATGTAATAATTCTGAAGCATCTCTTTCGTCAAATCGAGCAACACCTCCATATCTTAAATATGCTTTTAAATCTTTATTGCTTTTAGAAGTTGTTCCGTTTGGGCTTAAATATTCTGTACCATTACTTGTATCTACTTGTTGCAAGTCAAGAAAGAAATCATTTTCAATTTCTAAGGGAATAATATTTAAATGCTTTTGAGAACTTTGTATTTTATGAGCTAGTTTTTTATTAATTACAGGAAAGCAATTTGTATAACAATACATACTATCTATAATGCTCTGCGTTACAATAGAAGACATGGTAACTTTTATCCAAACTAGTTCTTCGTCAAACTTCTTAAGTTGCTCTGACTGTATAAATGATTTAAATTCGTCTGGATATTTTTTCTTTATTTTTTTAATTGACCGATTGTCTTCTAATGTTATAAAATGCTTTTCGTATAAGGAATTAATTGTAGTAAGGTAAAATTTTAATTTTGTTTGAATACTTTCATTAACAAAATTCTCGTAGTTCTCTATTGATTTTATTTCGGTATTATATCCTTTTATAATGTTTACTTTTTCGTCATTAATTTCCCATGTCGCATTTTCTAAATTAGTTAAAAATAGCTCTTTTCTTGTATGGCTTGTTGTATTAAAATAAAACATTAAATGCTGTAATGAATTTAATTCTTCATGTGTTTTTACACCTATCCAAAAGGTATTGTGTGCAGCTGTACCGCTATAATGCTCTTCGGCTGTTAGAAAATCACGAATTCTTAAATTTTCAATAATACTCGTCTTTTTTTGCCCAACAATATATTTAATGTCACAATTTAAAACATCAAATTTTCCTGTGGGACTGAAATAAAATTCATTAATAGATTTATTGGCATTTACATCTATGCCAGACAATCGTTTTCTAAAAATAAATTGATTGTATTCATTTACAACTTCTTGGACTTCTATTGGTGTACTATGCAGTATAGCATGTGCTGGTTTTGCCAAGGTAGAAACTTCTACTTCTGCTCGAATCAATGCTTGATTAAATGATTGTTTTTTTCTCTATATATTATATGAGAACCTGACTTTTTTTGGGTTATAATCAGCATGAATTGAAATATAATAATCTGCCTTGATTTTATTTGTATATTTTATTCTTTCATCTAATGTTTTACCCCCTTAATTTAAGGTTAAGACCTTTTTTACTACATTATCTATTTTTCTGTGGCACTAAAACTTCTAGTGTATCTGGTAATATTTCATCAAGATAGTCATTTTTTGTTTTAATTTTAGATGTAATTTCACCTTTATCATTAAAATCTGTAATTATTTTATAAGCTTTATCCATAGTGCTAATATGATAAAAAATAGTTCTATTCAATCTACCCAAAGAATCATATTGAGAATGTAAACCTACTGGAACTCCTTCAAATTGATTATTATAATCAGTTGTAGCACCTACCCCTTTCAATTGACCATTTTCAAAATACCTTTTAGTTAAAAACTCACATGAAACACTATCAATTATATTATTAATCAATGAATCTTTAGCAATTTTTGTTTCAATTAAATATTTTCCTTTAAACCTAATCTTATATAAATATTCACTTTCAAATAACCCATTAAATACAACAGAATATATTGACTTATTATTACTATAACGATACGAATCAACAAATTGAACATTTGAGATATTTAAATTACGAATACTATCCATCCACTTTCTATCTTCCTTATAATAAACTTCAATTGGCTTTCCATCTTTTTTATAAACAGTATCTATAGAATTTGGAAACAAAATTTTTAATTTTTCAAACTGTATAGAATTATTTAATAGCTTTTCTATTTCCTTCTCATGTAATTTAATTAAATTATCGTTATAAGCTATTTGTCCAGATTTATAATCATTAGTCTTACAGCTAATGTATACAGATAAAATTATTAATATTGTCAATTTAAGTATTTTCATTTGAATTCATTATTAATATGTTCATCTAAACCTTTAGCAATTTGTATCCCAATTTTTTTTGAATTTGAAAATAGTGCTTTAGCTTCTTTAGGATTAGTCACATACCCCATCTCAATAAGAGTCACCCTTTTTGTTTTATGATATGGTTTAAAGATAGCTAAATTTCTAATATCTTTTTTTGGTGATTCTGGTAAAATAGGAATAACTGTGTAATATTTTAAAATATCAGAAGCTAGCTTTTTACTTAGTACAGTATTGCTGCTTGATGCATAGATTGAATGTGCTCCTGATTGTGAAATTTTCACATCGTCTCCATCTGCATGAATTGAAATATAATAATCTGCCTTGATTTTATTTGCATATTTTATTCTTTCACCTAATGTTTTACCATTATTTTCATTTCTATCATCTGAATTTTTTCTAAAAATATGCAATTTTCCTTTTGATATACCTACTTTAATTAGTTCATTATATAACGCATGAGCTACATCAAAAGTTAATGCTCTTTCAGTATACTTATTTGAATATGCACCTTTTTTAATACCTGTTACCCAACTTTTCACATCATCAATAACATATTGTGGTAAATCATCAAGTTTTACACTTTTTTCGATAATAAATTTTCCTTTTTTATCTTTTTTGGATTTTCCATCATCTCCTTTTATTTTATGATTATACAGACGGACTGATGATCCTGCACTACCACTTGTATAGCCATGCCCAGGATCAATCACAATTATAGGCATTTTTTTCTTCAGCTCAAACCATTTCTTATCTTTATCTAACCAACAATTTTTATATGCTCCTTCATCTTTTGCATCTCCTGTTTCCTTATATCCATAATATTCTATTTCTAAATCGGAATTATCTGTATGTGCATCTACCAACAAATAAAGTTTAGTTTTTTTATCTTTTAAATCTTTGAGTTGATTATTCCATAATTTAAGTTTGTTCTTTTCTTTGGGTTGTAATTTTATTTTTGCAATTGCCCAATCTTTAAAATCGTCTTTATTAAGGTATTTAGTCTTAGAATAATCGCCTGTAGTACTCTTTACAATGGCAACGTCTTTTCCCCCTTGCTGCACGGTTAGGTTGCCGTCTTTTGCAACAATTCCTTTTTCCTTACCCTGCATTATATTTATTTTTAAACTTCTATTTTCAAACTTGCTGGTTTTAACAATAATATATACCTCATCGCCAACATCAGCTTCACTTGCTTTTGTGAAAATAATTTTTTGTCCTTTAAGTTTTTTTGATGAGAGTGTTATTTTTTGTCCAACTTTTATCTTGTGTTTATTTGCATTGGTTATTTTTGGATCGCTTTTAATAATAGCTGCAACTGTTGTGCCTTTCTTTTTGGCTATTTTAGATAAACTACCATCACCAGATTTTACAACATAAAATTCTTCTTCCCCATCTCCTTCGTATTCTTTTTCAATTTTTGCCGTTGCAAAATAAGCATCTAAAATTTCAGGATCATTTGCAGTAAGTTCAAGTAAAGCATCTTTAAAAGTAAATGTTCTTCCTGCAGCCTCAACTTCAATAAGTAGTTCTCTTTTTCTAGTCATGATTACTTACTTTTTTTATTCCAATCTTCTTGTGTTTCTACCAAATCTAATTGTGCTGTACCATCTTCTAATACTGTACCAGAATAGGTTAATGTACTTTGTTCTCCATCAATTTTCCTTTCTTCTTTATCTTTTACCATTACAGTTAGAGATTCGCCAGGATCCATATCGTTTGTTAAAACAAATAGTGCTGCTTTATTACCATATTTTAATTTATTGATTCGCTTTTTACCTAGTTCATCCATCCAATAACTCTGCACTACTTTTGGTGCTTTGTCATTAGCCAACATAGCACCTGGTATGAGCATAGCAATGTTTTTAAATTCTTCTTTCATACTACCAGCAGTATTTACTTGCCCGTGATTTACAACGGTTATTTTACCACCCGTAGCACACATCGTTTCAGAACAGTCATATAAGAACTTTTTGCTTTTACCCAAGGTTGCTTTTTTAGTTGTTTTTGTCCATTTTTGCAATGCTGGTACGCAAGGTAAATAGCCTCCACTGGTTGGTTTTAGCTTACACTGAAAAAATGTTTCTGGCACTACATTATCTAAATCAGTAGCCTTAAACTTACCTTGAATCTTAATTTTTTGATTCTGAGTAACCTTCAGTTTTGCAGGCTTTATTCCTTGATTGCATTTTAATAATGCATCATCTACTACATAAATTTTACTGCTCATCTTGTTTCAGGTTAAAATTAATATGGGTTGTTTTTTTATAAACATTTCCTATCTCGAAACCATAGGTAAGTTCTCCATTAGTTATCAATCCTTTTGGTGGTACAACTTGATATGTACCTTTATACTTGAAATCTAAATCAAACTGTGTACCTATTTCAGCAAGGTCTCCTATAAATACATTGAGTTTTTCTAGTGGGAATTTTTTATTTTCTATAGCTAATTTTGCTTCGGCTTGTATGGTAATATCACTAAAAACAACATTTCTTTTTACAATAGATTTTTGTTCTATAATAGGTATATCTATAGTACCTATAGCATTTGTAATATTTTTATTTTCTGAAATAGGTTTGTCATTTTCAAATTCTTTATAAAAAATATTGGCAAAGAAAAAATTATAAAAATTATCATTTAAAAAAGAAGCTTGGATGTTATTTTGTAATTGCCAATCAAAATCAGCAATCAAATCATCCATATCTATAAACTCAGCTTGAATATCTTGCTTTATTTTTTTCCATTTCTTTAGAATTTCTTCTGTATTTACAACATTTACCAGCTTAAAATTAGGATTCACTTCAAAAGCCAATCTATCATTTAAAGTAGCTACCTTTAGTGCCAATTGTTGAGCTTTAGTTAATTTTTTAACCTTAAAATTAATATCATCAAGAAAAAAACGTTTATCAACTTCTAAAAGATAATTTAACTTTCCGTTTTTAGCCCCTAGATGGGTAAGTGAAAAATACATCGCCAATTTAGTTATAGCCGTTTTATCATTACTACAGATAGTTGTAGCTATTTCGGCATTGTACTTTCGTTGAACCTGTTGTCCGTTTATGCGTATTTCTCTTTTTGTATGTTGTAGAGTTTCTGACATTAATACTATTATTTTGTCCTTTTAAACACATTAATCTTCATCTTTTTAAGCTCAATACTATCTTGTTTACTCTTTAAAAAGATTTGCAAATGGCTATTGTATTTATCTATTTTAAATACTAATTCTGCTTGTTTGGCTTTCTTTTTATTGAAAATTTCAGCATAAGCATCAAAAGTTTCTTGTTCTATGGGTTTAAATTCTTCTGAGCTTTCATAAGTATGTGTAGCTCCTAAATAAATATCTGCTCCAAAAATATTTCCTGAACTGTCTTTCCAACCTATATAAAAGGATATAGGTAAAGTACGCTTTTTATAGGCTAAGATTGCAGAATCATTTCCCTCTCTAATTATATTCTCGCCATTAAAATAATTGATTGTTATAAAGCTGAATTTTCCTTTTTTTTCATCTTCAAATTGTAGAATAGGTTTCCATAAATACCTTTTACGGTAGGTTTCCCATTTGTTAAAGGGTATATTATTGTAATAGGTTTCATTTTGGTATTCGGGGGGGAGTGACATTTCTCTTCTATCTATAATATATTCATCTATATCATCTGTAAAAGCACTAGGTTTAAAATCTTTTATCAAAACCTCAGTTTCTTTAGCTTTAAACCTACCTACTTCTAGTTGCCTACCCAAACCCTCAATCCAAACTGCCAAATAACCTCCTGGGGCAACACCTACTTTAACAGTGCTAAATGTTATTTTATTTCCTTCGGAGTCTATATAGCCCTCTTTAAAATAGTTTGAAATCAACTCATAATCTAAATCAAACTTTCCGTGGTAAAACTTTTTTTCTACAAACGATACCCAGGTTACAGCCACAGCTTTTGGTAGCGCTTTAAGGTCTGACCCTACAACATGTACAGCGCCAAAGCCACCCCAGCCTGTATTGCCTAAAACTTCTCCATCTGGAATGCCTAAAAAAGTATCGTCTGCTAAATAAAATGATCCTCTTACAATTTCGCAAGGAAAATCTTTAGGAGCACAGGCTTCGGCATTAAAATCGTATTTGGGATAAGTCTTTAAAAAATTAAACATAGGTTTTGTTTTGGTGTTTGTACAAGATGAAATACTTAATAGTAAAATTAATACAATGCTTGTTTTAATCGTTTTATACATACTTTATTCTATTTTAAGGTATCGTCATCAAAAACCTTTCTTTTTCTTTTGCCATTTTCTATATTTGGGCTCATACCAATACTCCCATAATCTGCAGACCAATGGAAATATTTATTACGTAAAATTTTAATTAATGCCCTATACTTTTTGTTAGAATAACTAAAAGGTTCTCCATTATTAAAAACATAATCTGTAAGTGTATTTTTTGCTGCTATTAAATAAGAGTCTTTAACTTTATAATCTTTTAACAAACTAGTAAGTAGAACTTCAACCTTTTTTTCTTTCGTATATCTCGCCATAATTTGTAAAGGTATATAGCTGTATTGATTACTTATGTTTTTTCTTTTACCTCTTAGCATATATCTACTAGATCTACCAGAGGCATGTAAGATAGGTATTTCATCAGGCAGTATGCCATCTTTATACCAACCTTGGTCTATTAAAAATTGACGTTCTTTTTTTAATGCTTCTTTATTTGCACTTATTTTTATCAATACATTTTCTGATATTTTATCTACATAACTACCTCCAACATCTGAATGTACACCTGGAAATATTTTTTGAACTCCACTTTTTAATGCTACAGATTTAATATTAGTGAGTTTAAAGTTTGCACGATGTTCATCTTCTGAAGTAATTTGAAACACACTACGGGCTTGAGTTATACTATCCATATGCAAATTAATCATATTGCTTTTGTGTGAATTTGCAAAACCAACAGCCACTACAGTATCAAATAAACCCACAAAACGTACACTTAGCATTTTAAGCTCATTACCTTTATCTAAATGTTTACCAAACAAACCATAAGCTTGTTGAAACTTCATAAGCTTGCCACCTCTACCAGTCTGCACAAAATAGGTTGCTCCTTTTCTTTTGGTAATTTCATAAACAAAATTACGAGCTGCTGCTGCACCTCTACTAAAGCCATAGGTATCTACAGTGATTCTATTGATCTTTTTTTTACCAATTCTTTTTTTAATTTCGCTTGCCGATTTTTCACAAGCATTTTCTACTTTACTCCGCACACCTGTAACGCCTTGCCCTAATCCTTTGCCGGTTGAATAATCTCCTTTACCATCTTTTGTGCCTATACCTTCTATATATAAGCGAATTTGTACTGTTTTAGTATCAATATCTCCTTTATAATAATAAGGTTCCATTCTTGAAATATTAGACTCATCATCAGTATAACTACCACCACGTTCTGCTAGACCAAAAAACCATGTATATGTTTTAGCGGCTTTAGCTTCTTTTGCTGATAATTTTTGACCTTTTTGTTGTCTTTCATAAGACTTTCTGGCATTTACATTAGATCTATTATTACCTGTGCCATCAAAAAACACCCCTATATTTATATTTATATATTCATCAAAAGTTAGCGCTTCATAATTTGCATCCCCTGTAAAAACCTTAGAAGTCTTTACATTTACCCCTGTTAGTGCATTCTTATTTACCGTAGTGCCTACTGCTCTGGCTGTTAATTTTATTCCTAGCATATTTTTATAGCTTTTAACCCTTAGTTATTCTGCAACTTCAACTGTATCTGAGCTTGCAATAATAATTTTTCCACCTGCATTAGTCGTAATTTCTCCACTAACATCTCTAGTAATTTCTTGGGCTTCTTGTTTATAAGTAGCACTTATTACTTTTATCTCTTCACCAATTTGCTTATCTTCATTTGTTGCTATAATTATATGATCTTCAGTAATACTTTCAGTTTTATTTTTACCCACAGTAATATCTAAATTCTCTTCTACATTAATCTGCATATTCTTAGAATTTAAGGTCATATTTTCTCCTGCAGAAATAGTTATATCATTAGTAGCAGTATTAACATGTATTAGGTTACTATTCATATCTTTTATCGTAATACTCTCTGCTCCCTTAGTATCATTCAACTCAATAACATGCCCACTTCTCGTTTTTATCGCTTTGATAGTGTTGTTTGGATTTGCAAAACCACTCTTTGCCGTTTTATTAAAACCTGCACTAAGTACAAAAGGACGTTCTGCATTGGCACCTTCAAAGCCTATCAAGACCTCTTCATCTATTTCGGGTAT
>JAUTBV010150286.1:0-10692 GCA_032361325.1 Lepetodrilus fucensis | reverse complement strand
GGGACCAGTCTGCCGAAATCAGCTAAGCTGGAAGGCGACTGTAAAATCATTTAAACACACACACACACACACACACATACACACACACACACACACACGCACACGCACACACACACACACACACACACACACAGAGTATAAGTCTGGATTTGAGAACACTACGATGACTCGCTTGTGTTCCACGTCTGACTGGTGTCGCTGTGCCCGCCATATGCATGCTACCTTATTCGTGGTTTAGACCGTCGAACCTGGGGCCATGTTCCCGAAGCTATTATACGTAACTACATCGGTCTTTCTGGTGAACAATTATTATAATCCAGAGAGAGGCAAATTGGTCTCCACGAAAGTTGAACGATGTCGTTACGTACACGATAGCTTCCGGGAGATAGTCCTTGGTTCCTCGACTGACTGCTATGACGTGATGAACAGCACACATGTGCTTTAACAATGGTAGACAGGTTTCCCACTTCTAAACAGTGTAAACACTTCCATCTTGATCGTCGTTGCAGGTATTCATCAGTGATGACACAACCAATATGACGTCATGGTAGTTTTATATAATAAGGGATATATGACTTCATGGTTGTTTTATTGACCTGGGTATTGTTTCTCGAAGATCTCATATCTACTACGCATAAGGACGCTCGTAGCCATCTCTAATACATGGGGATCATGCACTTAACGAGAACACTATGGCCTCATAGTGGATATGAGAACTTTGAGAAATGACACCCGTTTTTTTTTACTGAGGTCGTAAATTGCCCACCGACCACAACCCAATACCAGTAGACCTACAGCAATCAGACCTGACTGTCCGTGATCATGGTATTCATGATGAACCACTATGGACTGTCCATGACAATGATACATATACATACAGCATCGTACATTAATACATAGGGCCTACACATACAGCACCGTACTATACTAGCCAGTCAACGTAACGCTCACGTTAGTAAAGCTATTTGAAATTCATGACATTCCAACTGTGAAATTGAAATGTCATACATATCACTGGTTTCTGTAATACGAGTGAGACGTGGGTTATCGTGACAATGTGGGTGATAAGCATCCATGGTGACGAGTAGGAAGGACTGTGAAGGTGAGAAACTAATATCACTTAGCACCATCAAGCCCTGGCACTGATTTGTAGATAGTGGAATGAAGCTGTCTCGAAATTGGAATTGTTACACTTACCAATTAAGTAACAATGATATAATCGAAAAAGCTGTAGAAGTGCACATCACATTTTGGGCACACATTTATCTCAACTTATAGGCCTATTCGAGTTGTTGTCCAAATGGCGCCCAACGTGTATTCACGTTGTTCCACAAATAACGCCCATATGCATGGCAACGTGTATTCAAGTTAGTGCACAAATGGCGCCCAACGTTTATTCGAGTTGGAGCTGGCTGGTTGATCTGGCTGCATTGAAATATATACGAAACAGAATAACAACAAACTTTTGATTTAATAAACAAATTTACTGAATGACATACGAACATCAAGAAGCAGGCGTGATAAGGACAGCACACAGGACAAGTACAAATAGAGCAGGTAGTATGGTGGTGAGGTGAGCTTGCGAGATACGCTGTGAGGAGTTGCAGCCGTCGGTATCGCACGTAGTGGCACACACCTCCACAAACTCGGTGACGACTTTCATGATCTCGCACGGATGTTCCAGCTGGGTCTTCCTGCAGGCTCTGATAGCCAGCTGACCTGAAGACAGACCACACCGGACATCAGACTAGCAACCCGTCAATCAAGAAATAGCTCTACATATAAGGCCTACATCAAAGTAGCAACCAGTCAATCAAGAAATAAGGGTATGACATAGTGCTATACATCGCAACTCTTTCCAGCTAGGTTTGACACACTTATAAATAATAAAAATAAAGGTAATAACATTAATATAAAAATAAACAACATCCACAATAAAATTATTGCTTAACACCACTTTTGTCAAATTTCCATTCACAGTGACCAGTCATGTGAAACACGAAGTGAAATAAATAATGATTTTATTTACTAATTCAGGATGCCATAGCCCTGACAATGTTTCAATTATTAGTAGAGAAAATCAGTTAAAGTAGGCTAAAACCAATAGATTGTATTGTATAGCCTACACTGTTTTCAAAATACTAACGGAAACGTCACATACATTGGCGTAATCTGCAGATGATATATGTGGTGCACAATAATAGCAATTGACAAATTACGATTAGTCTATCCCAGCCTTACCCAAGTGTATTTTCCCAGATAATTTGACACAGTATTTGGCGCCAGAGTCTGTGCAGTTTGTGGCCTCCACGTCCCCGGACTCGCAGCGGTGATCCGCCAGAGACATGCACTGCAAGCATTTCAGTCCGGCCACTGAAACATAGCAACACTTTGTTAGAATGTCAGTCCGGCCACTGAAACATAGCAACACTTTGTTAGAATTTCAGTCTGGCCACTGAAACATAGCAACACTTTGTTAGAATTTCAGTCTGGTCACTGCAATGTTTCCGTAAAAATATAATTCACCCACTGAAATAAGATAATGCAAATATTAAAGTTAGACCATTTAAACAAGGCGATGCACTGCAAAACATTCAATCCGATCACTGAAACAAGACAATATATTAGTTAATATATCAGTCAGACAATTTAGCATGGAATTGCTTTGTTAGCATTTCAATCCGCCCACTGGAACAAGATAATGCATACCGATATTAATTAATAGTCAGAGAATACAAACATCGCGAATTTCAATCCGAACACTGAAACAAGACAATGCTTATTAATATTTCAATCCGTCCAGTGAAATATGACAATAATTTATATTAGAATTTCAGCCATGTCATTGAAAAATGGAGATACGTTGTTAGAATATCAATTCGTCCATTGTAAGAGCACACTGTCTCTGCAGCAGGAACTCAATCCAGTTCCTGACCACGTCCCTGGAGAGCAGTATTCCTGATCACTAATGTACATATTCCTGATCACTAATGTACATATTCCTGATCACTAATGTACACCAATCATTCCCGACTCTCTGCTATAGAGACGTCATTAATGACATTCGGAATACTCCACAGTAGTAAAGCACCGCCCAAATCTCACTAGGGACGTTAAGCTCTGGGCAGACTGAACATCACTTGATAGGTAATTACGCTCACATACCTGTCTGGATTTATTTAATATCAATGTTATTGAGTTTCAATAAGACTTTAATGTCCGAGTTCTTAGTGCGGCAGAGATGAGGGAGATATTCGTCGATGTCCGTGTGGATGTCACACTTCTTGTACTGATAGTATCTAACTGTGAGTACATTACGTTGATCTGCTTTATTTCTTGTATTAGTCGGATAACGCCTTTGTCATATGATGAAAGCAGGTATACACATAGTTGGGAGATATCTGTTATATTAACTGTACACTTAGTACTAGTGTATAGGCATCCTCGAAAACCCAAGCCATTATGACTACACTAACCTCCGTATTTGACGGAGGTTAGTGTAGTCATAATGGCATGGGTTTTCGAGGATAGTGTATAGGGAGACATGTGTATATCGGTAATGATGATTTGACTCAAGAACTCTCCCACTACTGCTAAAGGTAATTATAGTAGTACTTATTCATACGTATTGACCGCTATGAAGGTGACGCAAAGACATTCTGACCGGATTTAGCTTGGGTTAATTACCAATTATAACACTACTATAAGTGCTGACATACTGATCTAGTAGGTTGCTGTTGTCCTTACTGACCGCAATTGCTGAGATCTGTGTAGCAGATTCCATCATGTCAGTAAAACTATATCTTGATTATAGACTATTACTACTACCACCTGGAAACCTGTCAATCATACTCCCAACACTCACGGTACTCCTCTTAATGATTTTTTAATTGGGGTTTAGAGCTGAGTTCAAGATTCTTTCACTAATATCACCTTCAAATCCAACTTAGACAAGACCTGGCGTGAAGGGCGGTTTAGATTGTCATGACCGTGTATTGTCAAATAATCCTAGAAGCTACTGAAGAAACGGAATATCACACAGGCGACGCGTTTTTATTCCGTACATACGGTATAAACGGTATAAACGGTAATATAAGGGGTTGCCATTTTAAATTGTTCCAGGAGGAAACCCGCAACGTCCAAACCCGCAAACTGAATGTTGTAGTAAAAGTAAACCTGCGAGCACCAGCTGGCACTGACAGATCAAGGATGATATTATATATCTGCATTTCCACTGTACAGACTGCGCATAATCACGTCAGAAAGGTATAGTAACTTTCGCGAACATTGATTCGAGCTTTCAGACGGATCAATGATGAACAGTTTGAATAGTGTAAATCTGGTTTTATTGAAGGGGTTGTCACGCATACAAAAATACAGTGTATATAATTTAGAGGCACATAGTTTACTTAATGTAAACTATTTATTCAATAAATTGAATTATTGAAGAATTTCAAACTATTATAGACCTAATCTGGTTAGCTGACGTTCCTTATTTTTATTTCAAGGCACAGGCAACCGAATGAAGCAACTCGTCAAAATAAAAAGAACGGACGTGATAGGTTTACAACAGATCGATGGAATGCTTGGGACAGTAATGTAATAACGACCACCGTGCAATCATAATTTACGAAATCTTTAAAACGGACAACCTTTGATATGAGTGAACTACTTTTGAAAGCTGAACTTGAATCTAAATTAAAAACAAAAACAGTACACAACCAAACTTAACCAAACAACCAACCAACCAAGCAAACAAATAAGCGAAATACAGGCACCAATATAATCAATATAACCAATATAATATATTAAACGTATTAATCAATATTGATGCATTTAGTGTTCTCCCCAATATATTTGATATTGCATTAACACGAACATATCATTTTACTGTACACACACTATTCCATTTATTTCATACACATTTCTGGAATATTTCCCTGTAGCGCTTTGTGATGCGTACAGACGTATAAATACCCATGCATTATCAGCTGGAGAGCCAGTCATTAGTCCGAGCGCTATGACAATGTTTACACCAGCCCTAGCAAGATAACGGATGCTACCATCAAGGGTCGTCAGTAAAACAAATGACTTTTACGATGATTTAATGAGCATCAGGCAGAGGTATAACATATCCACACTTAGCACTGTCTGTCCACGACAGCAGAGTCAACACCAGCTACGACGTCGGTAACGGACATCAATCTCATGGGATTGTCACACAGTATAATGTTACTGACTAATGTTGCTGCACACGCATGAGGCCACGTCAAGTAACGGGCCAACCTGATGCAAACTGTTACTGATGCAAATACCGGTACTGTATAGTAACTAAAATTAAATATTAATGTAAAATATGTTCTACTACTACTACTACTACTACTACTACTACTACTACTACTACTTCTACTACTACTTCTACTACTACTACTACTACTACTACTACTACTACTACTACTACTACCACTACTACTAATAATAATATTATAATAATAATAAAACATCCACTGTTTATTTTCTACAATTGTCTAATATAGTAATTGTACTCACTTCCAGTAAGATAACTTGGGGATCAATTAAGTTATCGGTGTAATAAATATTATGTATATATAAATACATCTACTCGTAAACTGCATACAATTATGCTGATGTCATGGTTTAGTGTCAGTCACGACTATTACACAACTTTTCGATTTGCATTTAGGATGTAGGCCGACATAATTCGTAATGTGACACCCGCAAGGTTTACTTATATACCAACTGAGTATTATCTCTCCCGACCTAGGCAGCATGTTTTGACATGTTCGTCACTTTGACGCAGTCACGCAAGATATACAGGTACGACCTATTTATTCTCCTTGTTAGATAGAGAGGGCTCACAAACACCTATCCACCCAGTATACTATCACGGCGTTTCATTGTTAGGCGGGTTGCCGACTTGGATCAAGTTTACTGGTTTCACCGGATCACCTGATGAAATGACGTGCGCATACGTAGGGGCCATCTCACAAATATCTCCCCCTCCTTGAAATACACATTATACATCGGTATGCATGATATATATTTTGTTTATAATTTATTACGATGACTATACGTATGAAAACTGGATATATAGCTCAAAATTAGTATACTTGATTTTGAAATGTTAAATTATATGGGTATAACTACCATCATCCTCTGCCCACAGGGTGGTGCGCTTGATATACACGTACTATCTTCGTTGCATGATGATGTTGAATGGAAAGGGTGAACTATATAATATATAGATCAATGCATTAATCTGGTTCTTCTAGACTATTCTCGATGGTGTCGTCGAGGTCTTGATGATAAACATAAATCTTGACCATGTACATTATATATTCCATAAATATAGTTGTGGTTATACATGACAATGTAGACGTATTAAGTTGAATATTAACATCAATGTTACTGAAGAAACTGAATTTGCCACGAGATTACGAAACATTTTTTTAGTAAGATTTGATGCTCCTCAAAGTTTTGTTCACAAATCTTCATATACAATGTGAGTTTGAGCAGGAAATCGTATTCAGAAAGTCTCGTAATCTCAGGGACCTGGTTTTATTATTAAAAAATACTATTTCTGACGTGACATTACCCCTTGTATGACGTGTTTGTGAACAGAGCGCTTTGTATACAGACAGTCGTATTGTTTACAGAGTTCTCTCAAGTTACGGAGACCTATAACGTATTTCCTGTTCTGGATATCTTATCTCAAAACTATATATGGTTTGAATACGTACACGTTTGAATACCTTTGACATGTTATTCTACCCTTAGAAGTTGTTTTGATCGCAAGCTCGTATACTAAATATCTAATGACAATACACTCCTATATATGCACCGTCCTTCACTCTGCATTGCTCCACGTGTACCGTTCTGCACTCAACGACGGCCACTGTTTGCAATTTTATTGAATAGGAATAATGAGATTTAGGCCCTATTTCTAATTTTAGCTTTCGTGAACTAAATATATGTATCTAATGTCGCTAGATCTCAGTTGCTGCCACTATTGAGTCACCAATATTGTTGTTATGGGAGTTTAACCACACAGACACACCATAGCGAACTAAAGGTGTAAGCCTATTTTACTTACATTAGGTACATTCAATATTGAAATAGATATTCCTTTCCAGACAGTTACATGTTACCATAATGCGCCTAATTATTATTAGATATAGTTCTTTGACTTTCCACCTTTGTAGGACATGTATGTCTTATATTATAAGCATGCATGTATATACGTTATTTTATTCTTATGAATTGGTAAGTATTAAGAATGCTACTATGCTCATATCTGGGTGTCGTTTCTCGAAGCTCTCATATCTACTATACGAGACAATAAGGTATCTCGTAGCGATCTCTAATACATGGGGAGTGTGTACTTACTAGAGCGCTACATGGTCTCATAGTGGATATATGAGAGCTTTGAGAAACGAGACGAGACGAGGAAATCTGCAACACCTGCATATCGCAGTGTGGCAGTACACCTGCCAGAACAGGTTGTTGGCCTATACTAACTCATATACTAACTCATATACTAACTCATATACTGACTCATATACTGACTCATCAAGGATGATGTATTACATACAGGGCAGACAACATCTCCGATCGTGATCTCATCAGAAATACAACTTCCGATGAAACTGAAAAAAACTGCGCCTACCATATTCAAAACGCAAATTTAATACCGTTGTGTGCTGTATTTCGATATTGTAATTTTCCAGAATACTCGATAAGTATAGCAACTGTACGTGGTTGTCCGAAATAATGAGACACTTTAGATCTATACATCGTGAGAGTGCCTATTCAGTTCAGTGTTTGCATCACGTTATATGATAATCCAATCTATATTAAAAAAGACACCCAGTGAACATACGTAAAGACTATCGTGTGTCATGATACTAGCAATTACTAAATTCCGGGAGTCAAATTACGTCGGCAGTAGTTAGATGGAGCCGTATGTTAAAATACGTTTCTACTTCCTTATGCATTATATTATTGGTTGACGAGGAAAATGTGATTTCCGCACAAACATAAGATTTATAGGAATACATTTTTAATAATATTTCTCGCACATTTACATAGGAATAAAATGTATTTCCGATATGGCAAATATCACACAGATATTTAAGGCCAATTTAGACGATCATATTTTTGTCCTAAACTCCATCATATTCACGTTTGTTCAAGGTCACATAAAACACCTGTTTAAACCATAGAACTTTGTTCGAGATTCTTCATGAATGTATTTATGGATTTTGTAGCAGGGAAAGACAATGTGCAGGGAAAGACAAGCATGACAATGTGTCAGAAACCAGTGCCCGATTTCTCTAAAAAAAATCAAGACACTAACATTGCTAAATAAGTCCCGAGTTTCAGAAATGTGAATTTATTGAAACAGTAATCAATTGAAATAATAAACTAAAAAGTGCATCTCAGGGAAAATAAACTAAGCTAATCGTTCGAGGTTGTTCGCAAATGTTCAAATCCCCATATACGATTATTATTGTCATTGACAGTCACCAGAACATCATAATACATTTGTATTAGGACAAAAGTATCATCGTCTAAATTGGACTTTGCAGTTGAATTTTTTCATTATTGATTTCACACAAGTCATATTGTATGACACAAATATGTATTACAAAGCCCAAGGAAGATATGCAGTTGAAAATAACAAACAACATTGATAAATTGCAGTGTAACTATTTTAAATGAAAACATACCAAACCAATACGGCTTCTTTTGTCTACAATATTCACAAGCTTCACAAAAATTCAAATGTATATTTAATAAATTTAATAACTGACATATGAGTTAAACACTGCATTCTCGATATTGGTTTTAGGCAATTGTCAGTGTGGGGTATCACGCTGCCTGTAGCTAACACATAATTTAATCTACGATGGTCTACGCAGAACCTATAAAGGTCTTCAACAAATACCACATTATATAACTGTCTCACGGCCAGGTACATAAGAACTTTTGTCTTTAATCCAGTGGTATTCTAATTCGTTTTAAGAGTATATATCATAATATATACCAGTGTATCATACCCAATACCACCAATGTTTCCATATCTAATCACGAGGACACTTTGAGCGTAACCTTTGACCACACTACACACATTACACGCGGATATAATTATTAACTGAGATGGATTCCCCGTTAGGGTATCCGGTTGTTCATCAACACAGCAGATAACAGTCAAGAACATGAGCTTTACATACAATGCATTGGATATTAGCCGTGATTCTATCTCTCTCTCTCTAGCTCTCTCTCTCTCTCTCTCTCTCACTCTCTCTCACACTTTCTCTCTCTCTCTCTCTCTCATATCTCTGTCTGTATCTCCCCCTCTCTACCTCCAAATATGTATCTTCTTTCTTTCACTCTCTCACCCTCCCTCCTTCCCTATCTCTTGTTATTTCTCTATCTATCTTTCTCTCTTTCTTTCTTTCCCCCTCTGTCTCTCCTCCCTCCCTCCGCCTCTCTCTCTCACACTCACACATACAAACACACAGACACATACACACACACGCACCAATAAACACACACACACACACACACACGCGCGCGCGCACACATAGAGACCATTCTACCACTGACGCACAATCCTTGGTGGATATACATTGCATAGTCGTTGACGTCATCGTCTGCATGTTAAGGTTATGGTTACGGCGGTAGTATGAGATGCTAGGCAATCAAGGTGTTAATGACTTGACAACTGAACAAGAGGCAGGGGGTCTATTAAGTCATGTAGCGTCATTGATGCAGCTGCTGCAGCTATTCAACCAAGACGTTAATTATGCTGAAAATACATAACACACGTCAATGCATTGACGACACATTGGGAAATGCCACCTTGTGTTTAACGTACGCACGTACCGTACCAAGATTATGACATATTTTCGAGAATAATTTCATGCTCAGCCAAAAGAGGAATACATAAATTTAATAAAACATAAAAATAATAATAATAAAAAATGATGATAATGATAATAATGGCTAATTTAATAATACATCAAAGCCACCCTATAAGGCATGCTTAAAGCATCACAAACATACTCAGAAAAAGATTTTGTGACTCCTGTGTCAGATCAGTTAAATTAAAAATAACTTTCTTGAAGGCGGGAATTATACTGTAAAACGTTTACACTTAATATAGCCTATTCGTTTCATCTATCGACCATCGAGTCGAGTGATGAAAGTAGCCAATGAAACCCAACACTCATGATGGTACGGATACCCTCATTGGCTAATTTCATCACTTGACCGTCACCCTAAGGTTGGTCGAGTGATGAAACGAATACGCTCATGGATTTGATGCAAGAGTATAGAAAATAGTTACCATTGGATGACTTATTACTAAATGTAAAAAATACCACGACATTTTGTAGGGTTATTATAGATAGTTGTGTACTACGAAAAGGAAACGTATGATTTGATCAATCATGATTTATAAACTCATACAATCACAGATAGTTGAACTATTTAATCGTGAGACGAAATGTTACGTGTAAATAAGTATATTGGCAATGATTTATGAATAAAACTCTCTGGGTCACAGCTGATATTGAGTTAATAGAGTCCATAAGTTGACACGAGATAGCCCGAGATTCATTCAATATCCGGTGACATAAACCGGTCAAACACCTAAATGCGCTACAC